>JAGJTL010000132.1:654848-694352 GCA_022063505.1 Calosoma granatense
CATACATCTGTGTTATATGTATATTTGACAAGGTAGTACATAGTATTTCTAACTCTATGGATATATTTGTATTCTGTTAGAGCTGAAAGGATGTTCTGACCCGGGTAATAATTCACAGAATCTGTGATTGTTAATGAAGAGAGCGAGTCGAGTGCAAAGTTTGGACAAATTTTAATTTCATTTGGTATTCTTATGAAGAGCAAGTTGGAAATTGTCGAGCGTCGAGTAGGAAGTTACACGTGAATTTACTGGCGACAATGACTTTAGTAAAATATTCAACGTTTAACCGTTTCACTTACAGATAGAGCGTGGGGTCTCCTCCGTCCTCCATTCTTTCATCTCCTTCCTTGTAACTCCTTATCTGCTCTCACGAGAGAAGAGAAAAGCCCTAATTAATTATGGATCCCTGAGCAAGTCGGTACCCGGCCACCACACAAGATATATGTAAAACAGTACGTTGCGACAGATCAAAGATACCCGATTACCATTACCGTACCGAACTTAACCGAACCGAACCGGAGCCGAGCCCAGCCCAGCCCAACCTATAGCTGGACAGGTCAAACCATCCAAACCACTGTGTAAGGGCACTAGCTACCAATGAATTATACAAAACAGTAGCGCTCTGCACTGTGCGTGGATTCTGAGGCCATTGTCTTACTGTCCGCGCCACCGATTTCGCACACTGAATACCCACGACCCGTCAGTGTGGGTGGTTACTACCTTACCGGAACCTGTAACCAGTCTCACCGTATCGATAATACCACTGACCACTGTAAAACCATTACTTACTTCTCTCTCTCTCTCTATACCTAAATAACAATACATGAATAACAACCATGTATGTCTGTATAAAATATTACATCGTGTTCTTACAAAGTTAAATACAAAATAATTTCTAATTATAGCCTCCTTAGAAACATGTACATCTCTACTGCTTGTATATGAGAAAAATGATTTATTACTATTTATTTTTATCTAGCAACTATTTAAAACTAATGATCTGTAGCTTCCGAAACATTTACGTTCTAAATTCCAAACACGCGAAACTAAAATACCTCTATATACACATTGGTCACACTAAAAGCGTTTCTCCATTAATTAACTAAATAATTGGTAAATGCTTAATGTTACTTTCTCACTAGTACTAATCATATGGTTGAAAATGTTAATTAATCATTGTCGATCACTGTTGACCTTGATTTGGTGGTTTGTAAAAAATCACTGACCTGCCTTAATGTAACATTACGCCAACGTACGTACATACGTATAGTAGTAGTTGTAGTAGTAGTAGTAACGCTGATGTTTATGCGTTAGTGTACTGTTATTACAGCGAGTAAAGTACGTACATTCCGTACAGTGTAATGATCGTAGAACTGCCTGTTTAGAGCCAACCAAAGCAGGTTGGCAGGTACATTTCTGTCAGACACCGCTTGAATAGAAAACTCCCGCTGTAATATCTGATAATTGAGGATTATTGCACTAGTTGTTTATGGAACTAACCAGTATTAACCTGATATTCTAATAAACAACTGTCCACATACGTACACATGTATGTGGGACGTACTGTACTTTTATTTTTCTCTTAAATACACCTTGTTGGAATTTATTTGTAAATAGAGAAGCTATGTTTATATGCGCGGGTTATAAAATTAGTATCCAGTTCATATTGGTAATGTAAAAACAATGGCACACCAGTACAGTGCATAGTGAAAATGCCAATGAACACGAAGGAGTGTTAAAATATCCGTGCATTGTTTAATAAAAGCAATAAAAAAACAAACACGTTGAAACTCGTTTTGTTATATATTGAAAAGAACATTAGTCAAGAGAGAAAAAAAAACGAGTAATCAAACGTGACTTAACAGAAACGCGCGTAACTGAACAGCATTGAAGTTGCTACTGTTTCTTTTAGGACCAAGTGTGCTAGTGTTGTAGTGTTTGTACTTTATGTATGGCTGTCTTTCGATTTTCACGTTCACATTGTACAGAATCATGTATCGTGCATTACAAACTCATTTACTAACGGATAATCGTATAGTGAACATTTGATTACTAGCTGATAAAAACTGATACATTCACGAATTATCCACTGTAACAACTAGCATATAACAACGTCTATACCTGCTGTTTCATATGTCAGACGTTTACAGAAAGTTACACAGAAAAAAATATAATAATAACGTTTGTATTAACACAGAAACAGTTGAAAATCATAATGTAGGCCTGTCAATATTGTTATCTCCAGTATTATTTATTAGATTATTTCGGAGTACACTGTGAAAAAGAAATAGTACCTAAGTATATTTAGCAAATAACTTGATGTGTGTGTGTGTTTTGTTGCTTATTTTTCTTTCTGTGTAGTTTTTAATCTATACACAAAGTTGTTATTCCCATAAGAGACATGCAATTAATATTGGCGTAGAGTTTCATGGTCCGTAGAGTAACGGCGGCAATTATGAACATTAATTATGTTATGTTTTTACAGCCAAATAAACACGTCCACTTGAGAAATTTACTCGTCCATTTTACAGTATAAATAAAACATTTGCATTTTAATTAGGATTTTAGTAAGACTGAATATAATTAACAGAGATCTGATGAAATGTTTTTATATTGATAATCTTTCAACATGAATGGCATATGTGTGTGTGTGTGTGTGTGTGTTTTGATCATCTATAAAAGTGCGAATGTATTTTTATTAACACAGCTAATTAAAAACATTGTTAAGTGCGAGCCGTGTGTGTGTGTCAATATTGTGAAAGATTAATCTTTGTATTCAATTAGTAGTGGCGGTTGTTCATAGATCTTACTGTTAGGTGTGATAACTGTACTTCTAATTTGTTTCAAATTTGTCAGCCATACCTTGACGTATCAAGCACAATGTGTGTGGTACACTATTCATTATTTCTACACACTAATATTCATTTATATTCTATAGCACAATATATTTGAACGGGGCTATATTACTGTTTTAAATACATATTAAAATAAATTCAATTGTTTTGCATAAAAGTTCACTGTCAAATATTTCATGTGTTCAATTAATTGGGACCGTGTTTTGGATTTGGTTATATGCCGGTGTTATTTATTCATGTATGCTATATGTACATATCACGTAACATGTAGTGACTGTGCATGTAATCTGTCGTTTCGAATTTTACGTGCAGTTCAAGTTTTATTTGTTCGTTAGGTCTATCGAGTACATGTACGTACATAAATTTTGTATTACCTTTTCTGGGAATATAGCCTGCTAGTAAAAGGAACCATTAAAATACTCTGTATTGACTACAGATTTTTTTATACAGATGTGTGTATGAGAATGGAATATATAACAGTGAAAAATTTATTTCATCGTAAAAAAATTAGTTACGTCTTGTTATATGTACTACACTTCTACTGTTAATCGAATTTCAATTTTTAATTTATTCATTCCAAATATTTTTGTTCACTCATTATAAAGAGCGGAAGTATATAATGTAGTGTTTTATGTACATACATACTTATACTTGTAGCAATTACTCTTCGTCCAAAGAAAAATGTTTGTTGAGTATCTGTGAACTATATATTTCTTGTAGAGGATGTTTATAAAGGCTAGTGTTTATCTACACTATCATTGCAAAGTTATTCCAAGTTTCATCTGCTGTGGCCACAGTTATCAAAGTTCTGCCATGGATTCGTGTTTATGTTTTTACTTGACGTTGTTGATAAGTCAGTTGGGTAAAGTTTCGGTAGATCCGGTGCTGGTTGACATGGATGAAATATTGGCAAGTTGTTGGATAAATTTATTTCAGATAGGAATTAGCTTACACGTAATAATGAAGTAGGAATGAGCGAATGAGCGAATGGATCTCTCTGGGCGTAACTTGAATGTGCTAAAGTATTTGCTGTCAATGGTTGCAACTCGAAGTGCAGTATAATTGCACTGAAACAGCAGGTAACTTCAAATTAAAACAGTAAACAATCACGATCAACTAAAAACCGCCACTTAACCGTCTGGTAACAAATACCAAATTGATATACGACTTCCATATAAATGCCAGCGGTGCTATCGGCATGGCATCTCCTTACAAACTATGTACGTTATTGTGTGCATGTTTTCCCCTATCTAACAATTGTAGAAGCTAGGAAATAATCACTGGTTTGTCGAACGCCCTCCGGCCACGAATAAATAGGCATCACATGCATACGTACATACGTACATACCGTATATATCCATACAAGTATAGTGCGAGCGAGTGAGATAGAAACACTGTAAGCATACTGTACATTCCCCTATATACAGGCTGTGGTACACACAGGCTCCGCTACACCGATAGAGGCGAGGCCGTCGCGGCTTGCGCGCGCGATTACTTGCCAGGATGTTATGTGTGACTGACACTGCTGCCCAGCTTCACGCTCCACCAACACACACCTTTCACATATCACATGTGACCACCAGCACAGCACAGCTCTCTGTCTCAACCAAAAACATCAACACAATCAACTTCTCTTTTTAATCTACATTTGTATGAACAATATAAGCAACAGCTAACAGTTAAACTATACTTATAAATAGTGTGTTTTTCTACATACTTCCATGGGATAAGTCATGTGAGCAACAAGAAATAAATACACTTTTACAAACGGGATTCAATGAAACTAGTAAAGTAAAAATTATCTATAAACATTACTGTTGAATCGTAATCATAAAATTGTATTACTCAACATTGACATTGTATCATTTTGTTGCGGAAAGTTGAACATTTAGTACCATTTTATGCCATGCCAACTGCAATTTTATTCTATTTTTTTACTAGCACATTGTATACTTTGAGATTGTCGGATTATTTTACAAATGTATGTATTCCGTGCTATTATGTTTAATAATGGTCGTGTCAGATTGATCATAGTGCATGTTAGCTATATAATACAGTATATGTATATGAAGGTTATGTTTTTGAACGGCCTGGGTACAGACCGATACTGGTCTATGTCGGGGATGTATGGTAATGGGTGGCTGTGACATGGCCGGTACGTACAACAGCACAGAACAGAACAATGTGACGCCACACTGGCCGCGTACTTTACATATAATCAGGCTGTTCCCTCTGTAAACCACTGACCATGAGCAGTATCGGTCGCCAAAGAGCCATGCTGTGTCAACTTTATATACGCAACCGGTGGTGGTTTAGCATTTGCCTTAACGCTCTCTCGCTCGATACACAAGCTTGTCCTAACACGAATCACACACACACTAACACGTGCACACGTTTCATTCACCAACGTCACATCTGTCAAACGTTTTATGAACTTGATCAAACTTGATTCACTTGGTCTCTAAGATAGTTATCTTACAATTCTCTCTCTGTACAGCTTGTGCTTCCATTATCTGTGTATTAGAAATAATATAAGTGTCTTGGATTCGTAGAATTGTTCCACATGTTCCGATATAAAAGATTTGAGATGGTATCATAAAATAGGAAAGGTGTCTGTGTTTGCAATTCATTTATACATACATATACATGCGTATGTTTAGTCAGGTGCTCACATGTTAGCTGGAGTATCATTCAACTACTCATACACTGTGACCTGCATACCATACAGTCTTCCTGTTGCTCTCAGCAAAAACCCACAACCATACGTTACTATCGTCAACATATTTCTTCATGAAACACACAAGTATTGTAAAACAAAACAATAACATTATATTATGTGTACAAAGCCATCATCCTCCTGAATCAATACCAGCTAATCACTGGCTGGCAAATCTAAATATTCTAAGAAACCCACCAACACACTGTGCATATACTGAAAGTGAAACTAATTTTCCAGCTATAAATTCGTTAACGAAACGTTGTTAGAATTTAGTAGAACAAACAAGTAACAAATAACGTGGTTCTGGGAAAGGCAGTCAATTTTCGAGAGCGAATATTTTTATGAGGATGCCGCCGCCGTCTCGCTAGCGGCACAGTTGGTTGAGCTGTGGAACGGTCGACTCTCTCCCGAAGTCACGGCGAGCAACGTGCCTCTTTATGCTCACGTATCGTGGACCGAACTTAGCTTATATGGTCACAACAAGCCAACTCCGGTATTCACTAATGTGCCAATAGCAATGCGTTCAAGAAAGAACCGTCGCTTTTTCCCGACTAATGGCTGTTGGGAGACTCTATTGTACCACGCTAGCACACACACACACACACACACACGGTCAGATACATATTTACCCTGTAACACCCCCCTCCCCACCGCACCGCACGCACTGGTATTGTATCCGTCCCATACGCATGCCATTGAAATTTACATATGCACTCACCGTAAGTTATTCATTACTTGCATGCAATATAATGTAGCAATACTTCTAATACAAACAGATAACCGTCTTTAGCAAATTTACAGTATAAAATTGCTAGCATTACTAATTTATATACATATAGAAATATATTCTTCCCAGTACACAATATCCTATCCCCAGTGTGTCACGGTAGAATATGATAATGGTACATTCATTTACTGGAACCATGCATAAAATTAGAATATAATAGTGGGCTTTTAGATTTCTAATCATGTATTTCAGTGTAGTCTTCAGCTAGTTTATTATTTAATTTCATATCATATTTATAACAAGCGTGAAATGATCTTTCAAAATGATAATGAACACAACCATAACATGCCAGACTCTTGAAGAAACCTTGTCTGTTCAAGTCTGTTGGCAGTTTGGCACGGTCGTTTTTTTTGTAAATTTCTATCCATCCTATTGTACGCTAGCAGCTAAATTTAAATATCGCAACACCTATTTACACCATTATAATAATCTACTTCCATATTATATTCTCTGTGTACCACAAAAAACTCATTATTTTCATATTTTTTCTAAGTGTGATTAACTAAGAGAGAGAAAAAAATTGGTGTCAAGAAACTTGTTTGAAAATATGTCGGCTAATAGGTTTGAAATGATGTTATTAAAATGAATATTATATTTATTCAAACATAATAAGTACATTGAAAATTATATTGTATAGTTAAATGAATCTGCAGTGATGTAGTTATATATTTATTATCTATATTGGATATTGCTACATTATATTATTAGTAATCGGAAGAAATTGCATCAATTTAGTTAAATGTTAAATTCTGTAAAACTTAATGTAATCATGATGCTTACCATAAAGATACGTGATATCTCCTGTATGATATTGCTAACGGGTACAGGACAAGTTATAATTTAATTAAAGTTGCAAAAAGCGTCTTGACATGAAGGCGCATTAAAGTGGAAAACACGGTATCATATCTTCATTATCGTTATGTCGCAGATTACCTGAATTCAGATTACGTGTACCGGCTACTGTGTCATCTGTTGCTGAGCTTGTTAGCAGCAACGTTCCAGCTTGCACACAGTTGTAATGCGAGCGAACCAGCCAACCAACAAGCGTGCACTGGACTGCATAGACGACTCAAATTAGCGAGCATTTCATACCGACAACGGTTTTTACGTTTAATGTTCGTTTAATCTGCGAAATTAAGAACAGTTTCATTTTCATTAGGGTCCGTGCCGTTCAGAACACGCAGTAAATATACAGTAACCATCGTCTCGTTATATATCCGGGATAAAACCTCAAAAACATGGCACAGACTTCATTAGTCTGCACCCCCCATCCCTCCCCTCCCCCGGTATCCACTGTACCCGAAAAACTGCTCGAATCCACGGGAAAAAATGACACAACCCTGAGCTTTCATTATTTATGCCATTTAGTAATGAATTAGCTGGATTTAAAAAGTATATAGAGCAACAGATTTTCCTGTATACATGGTGTGTGTGTGTATTTGCATATATTACTAGTACTAGTGAATGATAGTACATATAGTACTGTTATTCTGCTAAACATTAACTGCACTTACATGAGTTTAAATTGAAAGCGGCCGAGTGACCGTTTTGAAATGAAAAAAGAACCATAAAAAGTGATTATATGTGGTGTGGTTGTGGTATGGTATGGTTTTTGTTATGTGGAACCGGGGTCACGTCGGGTCGTTCGGGTACCGTGGATTCACACGCCTTTTGGATCCAATAAAACTTTGTATTTGACATATGAGGCATTGATCTTTTCTTCGGCTCCGAAAGTTTTTTCATAAATCAAATTTGTTGTAAAGTGTGCCGGAGATATTAGAAACGTATTTCCGGCCGAGCGGATGCGACCTACCGAACACCCGCCCCCATAACTTCCTTGCAATCGCGAAGAAAAATGGAATTTTGATTGTTTTTCTTCTTTGTTGATTTTTTCTTGCACGGATGTTAAACTGCCTAGATACTGCACCATACTGTTAGCCAGCCGATTCAGTTTTGTTCAAATGTTCATTATTTCTATATCCAACGAAACTTTCATCAATATTTGTTCTTTGTAAAGTAAAAAAAAACTTTATTCTCCACAATCTGACCTGTGTTTCATTACAGAGTAAGCAGGTCAGTAAGAAATATCTCCTTATACCAGCAATATAACAAGATACAGAAGTAGAGGAGAAAAACAACGAGATAAATTACAACAATATGTTAGAATAGAAACGATATATAGAGATAAGTTCATAACAATTCCCGAGAAAGTATAGCGAGACGAATATTGATGTTAACATGTGAAGTAAGAACAGATATCCTAGTCGATATTTCTTCAAATAAATGTTGCGGAACTAATATCAACGACGAGTTACCGACGTCTCCTTCGTTCACTTCCTCTGCAACAACACTTCACAGTTACAGTGTACGCGGCCGGCAACAACACAAAAACTCTACTGAATAAGATAGATATATACAAAGAATTCAATCGCCATACAGCCGTCCTTTTTATTTTTCTCTGTAATAAATCTCTGGACATGATTAAACTCCTGCCTCTACGCTCCGTTCGTCTTCTTGCAGAGAAAACGCAACAAAATTGCTAGTAATTTGTAAGCCGCTATTCAAGTGAGCGAATATATCTTAGACATACATACACACACAATATACTTGTTATATTATAATTCAACAATTCTTTCATAGAATAATATTACACAACAAAACAATTTATACCCAGGAAGCGTTTCCCCAGTAGATCATATTTATGTACGTGTAGTTGTTATATTTAACCGTGGGTTCTGTAGCTAAGGGTTAAAAGTCATTAATTATCTGATACAGGATTTATTGATAGTTATCGGAATGTAGTTAATGTTGGTGAATTTGATGAAATTACAGTGTTTGGCACGAGAAGGTATTCTGAAAAAAATAAACAAATACCTTGTAAACGGCGTTTATAATTTAATAGTGTAATTCTACTTGAAAACGAGCTGGGTGATAGATGAAAAATTAAGATAAACGTGAAATCGTGTAAGTATGGAAATGGCAGAAGTTGTACAGCCATATGCTAATGCTACAGGATTATTCGAGAAATCCGCTTTTAAACGGATTACTTGTATACATATAATTGAATACAGGATCAGATTCTTGAATAAATAAATCTACATACATATATTTACATTTGACTTTCTTTTCAACTATATATACATATATTGCTAATATATATATATATGGTTGGTTGTTAAGTATATTGGGGGTAGATATTTCATGAAATATTCCCGAGTTCTGGTGAGTAAAGGTTCATCTCCATGTAATCTGTGTGTCGTGCGGTTGCATCTGTGTGCCCCAGGTGATGGTGTAATTACTGACAGGTATCCTCTGGGCGTAATTATACGCCACGACGCCCGAACCATTCATTTTCGTCCACCGGGCACAGAATGTGTAATTAATAACACATTTATTACAAGATAAATATTTAGCCATCGGTAAGAATTTCACTTCGTAACCAACCTCTGCGTATCCATTTGGCCTCTGAGCAACTAACTCATTCCAAACTTCTCTCGTTACGTTCTCTCTTCAGTTTATTCGTTAATCGTCATTTATAATTACCCAACGAAATAGTCTCTATCTATTATACATGTGTATACTACATATTAGATAAACACTTATGTATTGTACTACAGCCCGATACATCGGTTGTACCGGTTGTATCTTGTTTGATGTCTTGTTTAATTGCACGTAAGTTTACGTATGTACGTAATCTCCCGTTGTAAGCGATAATGAAGTGTATGAAAAAATGAATAATGTTCGTCGGTAAGGTAGTTATTGATATTTTTGTATAATTGCGCGTCAGTCTGACGTTTGTAGCGGTACACACTGTGTATGTATGTATGTATGTTGGTATATGTTACAGGTTATGGATAAGATAGTGGTTAAAGTATGCGTTATGCAAGGTAAAGAGTAGTGCATGTTTCAGTAATTGCTCGTCTGGCTAATCTCAGTACACGAAGTCGGCTGATATATTATCGTAAGTAGTCGATTTAATTATAATTATAAGAAGTTATCTACGAGGAAGGTGTAAAGCTTCATAAATCCAGTGTTTGGAACGTGGAACATGCTTCTAGCACATGCTGTAATGTACCAACGTACCAACCAACCAGCCCAGCCTCCAACTACTAACTCTTATATGCTGGCTGGTCTCGGCTCGCCTGCACTGGACCTGTGTGCACTGTACGCTGTGCGGTCCGTTATAATAAATTGAGATCGCGTGTGTAAACGAAAATAGTCTTCCCTCGGCTCATTAGATGTGGCCGGTTAATGCCGGTAAATATATGAGTAATACGTGATGCACTGGACACAGCCGATCGCGCACCATACACCGCAACATTCACCGCTCAAGCAAATTACACCGACAACCTAACCAAGTCACCAACAACTGACACATGAAAAAATCTCACCAACAACAGCAACAACTATAATCCACTAACACTCTCTGTGTGTCGAAATTTAGAAATAAACATGATGTCATAGAAAATAGCCGACGGAATTATTTCACTAATATAATACATATAAAAATGATAATTTCTAATTTAATCAAGATCGATCGGTTAGAAATATGATACCGAGGAATTTATTCTCGATGTCAGTTGAAATATCGGAAAACTTTCACCAGAATTACCTGATTGATCAGTGAACTATGTACGTACATGTATATCGGATTTCTTGATATACATCATAGCTTGTTTAGCATAATATATTAGACTAGAAATCGTATATCAGAACCTAGATCAGTGATTATCGCAACATGCTTTAAACAAGGTAAAAAGCGTTCGGGGCGAGAATTTATCATCTGATACAAATCGGACACAGTTGTACTGCAGGAAAAAAAGAAATACATAGATAGATATATATTTTCAAGTAAGGTTCACGTTAACAGCACGTTCTCAGACGGCGACAAGGCCTGTTTTGAAAGCATTTTTACTGTTTCTTTGAAAGAAATCATCTACCTGGCGACAGAATTGCAAGTAAACGAAGGTCATATAAGTACACGACTTGGAATATTTAAGGAACTAGTAAGCGATCACGAAGTTTCGTGGCATTCGTTAAAAAATAACGAATCGTATGTTCGTAGGTCGAGTTGTGTGTGATGTGGAATGATTATATTCTGGATAAAATTAACTATATTACATATGCATACATACGTACATTATATTCCATGAAATGCAATGCAATGCAGCGCAGTGCAGTGCAGTTAGTTGAACTGTCAGTAGATGACGTGGTTCTATTGTATTGACAGGAATTTTTATGTTTAAATTTGCCATGAAATGTGAATGTTTCACGTTCGATAAAAATGTGACTGACAGCGACGTTATTTGAAATTAATGACATTTGACAAACGATGATTAATATTTATGATTATTGCGAAATACGAAGTCATCGGAATAAATAAAAATGATTAACATCACTGTGAAATGGCAGACGGGAAAATGAATTGATGTCTAAATTAGATTTTTTAATGTCACATTTCATAATACATTGTACTATATAAGTGGTGTGTTTCTTTTCTATTTCTGCTTTAGATATTAAATGTAAGGACATATGCATATATAGGTGTGTTATATTCATTCATTCACTCAACTACTACAGCTATGTGAATAAGTGATCCATTCATGTGACTGCTCTATGCTTTGTGACTCCTTTCACTACAAATCCTTCATGCCTGTACCATTAGCATATTCATGCTTGATCCACTGATCTGTCGCTCAATGTGCAGAACACGTTTTCAGTTTGACGTCCGACACTTGAATTCTTTATCGTCATTGTTTACGAGCCTCTAAACAAATGAGGGCGTGTGCCTCCTGGCTTTACCTCACCCTTTACTAAACTTCTCTTATCTGTACTACAGAGTGTTCTAGGAGAAAAAAGTGACTGACTGTCTCTGTTAGAATTACTGACAATTCACAATCAACACGCACAATGTTGCCGAACTGACAGCTACTTGGGTACTTGATAGAATATATCCCATTTCCCTCCATTGCTCTTGTGTCTTGCTTGTTGCACAGAATATTATCACTCTGTCAATACTCAAATCTTTTCCCGTAACTCCCGAACACATTGTGAGAATATAAATTTACATGTACGTACTCGTGTCGCATAGCAAATGCTTGGAGAACTTCTATTTTAGACACATTTGTATGTATAGCATA
Source organism: Calosoma granatense (assembly GCA_022063505.1). Taxonomy (NCBI): domain Eukaryota; kingdom Metazoa; phylum Arthropoda; class Insecta; order Coleoptera; family Carabidae; genus Calosoma; species Calosoma granatense. Next base: position 667,350 of record JAGJTL010000132.1, read on the forward strand.
TTATTTAGGTGTAAAATACTAGAGAATTGATTGTGATTTCCTGTTGTTGCAGGTAAGCATCGTGTTCCTTCCTATACTTGCTACGTGTGTCAGACAGAGAGCGCACTATTGCTCAGAGGCAGCTAGCCGTGTGCGGGGGAAGTGCGAGGGTGGTAAGACTTGTTTTCTTCATTACGAAAATAGTATGTGTGTGGTATTGTCTTGTGAAGTATTTTTTAAATTGCTGTTTGAATATTTTATGTTATATTTTCTATCTTTATATATATGTGGGAAACATGTACAAAATCTTGTAAAAGATACGAAATCTTCGGTTCATGTGTGCGGAATAATTTAATAAAAAAATTGTTAATTAATATGTAGTATAGAAACTATACTAAAACCTAATTAAAATTGTTGACATAAATACTTCATTATGTGCATCTGGTTGCCAAAATCTAATACAAATTGAAAACTAATTTAATTATCTATAATTGGTTATCAAATTTCTTTAATTCTAGTTTTCATAAAAAGAATGTAAACAATTTATTTTTTGTTTTTTTTGGAACAGGGCCATATTCTAGCGATTGTGCAAAATTTAGTGGTCTTTTTCTACACACTTTCAACAGCTAATAATGAAAGTTCTATTTCTGAATAAAATAAAAACGTATTATAATCGTAATTGTAATAAAATAAAATTAGACCAATCGACGCCAGGAATTTAGAAAATCGTGCACCAATTAGAGAAGAAAAGATGATGGTATCTCATTAATTAAAATAACCCGCTGGGAACGTAATATATTATCGTAGCGGTAACGGTATATCGTTGATATTTGTGTAAATTTCTAGGCAATTATTAATTTGAACATCTTAAATCTTCTTTCTACCGGAGGGGAACTAATTCGTAATAGTTTGGGATTTGTTATAATTGATATTGTATATGTCTGTCTATGTGTCTGTATGTATATGTGGTAGTGAGGAAACCACAAGTTGAAAAATTACCGGAACACGACGTTAATGTATTATCGAAGTGAAAGAGTTAATCTTTCCCTGGCACTGGCGCTGGCTTAGAAACTGCTGAATCGCCGTTCAGCGTTGTTCGTGTTGTTAAACTGTAAAAGGTGCTGAAATTCTGGATAGTGGCATGAGGAAACCGTTCGGTCCATTTAACTTATCGCCACATCCCCCATTCTTATCTTTTCCTCATTTCCTCTCCGTTATCACTCGCCAACCACCGATAGATCGCGCTCCAATCAATATGTGCTGTCTTGTTTTATCTACGAGCATTTATAACTTGAACTGCGCAACCAGAACTCCCTATGTCTAGCTAACATTCCACACCCTACCTTACCTCCCTCCCTCCCTCACTCCCTCACTCTCTCACACTCTCGCTCTAGTAGTTCTAAAATCGACCCTTCTCTATAGTATTTTCCTGTAGCACTATTACTCGGGCGTAGTCACCCTCTAGTTCAATGTATGTGTGTGTTGCTTCATGTTTATCTGGTACCGCAGACGTCAGCGAATATCACGTTCACAAGTCAAGAAGTTATTCTATCAGTTTTAAAATACCGTAGGGGAAGGTTTAATTTAATGGGGTGCAAAATATTCAGTCGACGGTCGGAAAATTTACATCCGTTGCGAGAGCTGTCAATGCCGCTTGCACAAAAGTAAAGCGCGCGGGGGATAAAACAGCCGACAGAATCGAAATTGATTTCTTGGTTGTGCCAATTAGTTAATTACCGAGCCTAAGAAACAGACAGAGAGGGAATGAGAGAGTGAGTAAAAAATCTTATGACGAAGTCGTGAAGTGAACAGGCCTGCGCAGAAGAGAAGAGAGAATGAGAGAGAGAGACAAGGAAGAAAAAAAGTAACTAACAAGAATTCAGTTCAGCTAGTAGAAACGAGCACACGTGCTGTCACCTCCTACTTGTGCGTAATTAAGGCCTTAATTAATTAATAGGTAGTTTCAGTCTAACTAACTGCAGTCATAAACCAATGTGACACTATCTGACAATAAGACCATGCGACGATATAACTCACATGTCTTATTTAGATTCACTTGTCGTTCTGTTTCATGTAAACTTCTTCTTCTTCTGCTTCTCTCTTCTAAACAGACATGCGTGTACATTTCATTTACAATTATGTTAGCAGTAGTTTTCTATATTTTCTGTGCGCATGTGCATAAACTTACCAACAATCAACGTGTAGTTTTATTTAGTAAGAATGGCTTCTTACTTGGCGCCACAGGAATTCATTTACATGAAAGTAACTTTATTAGCAGGAAACTACGAATAGAATTGAAATATGGTTTCCCTGGGCCAATGCAAGGCAATGGGTTCAAAGGATCAGTTGCTTTGCTCATACATCTTACTTCAATTCACTTGACTGATGGCGTCTACTTCCAGCAATAACCGTAGTCCATTGTTCAATGTGGTCTGTAGTATTTGGACAGAGCGTTACCTGTAGTTTATTTCTTAATACATCAAAGTACATACTCATTTATTTCACATACCGAACATATAGACAAGCTTCAGTTCATTTCATATTTGATTACCCTAATACATATGAATGTTTTATAAAGATGGTTCATCAGGTAAAAATTACGTACACGCACTGATATCATATGTAATTATATCACAGCAATTACACACAGTGAGTTATCATGCGATGGATATAATATCATATTAGTGTGATTTAACATTATGTTGACAGACACATCATTGTGTTAATTTCGTATCATTCATGCTAATATTCGGTAATCAACTAATGAAATGTAAAACTGTACTCGTGTCATTGATGTCAGATATATGGAATGCGTGCGTAACATGTATGTTTGCATGATACCAGTACACTATATACACATACATAGATAAGTATTGGGGGGATGTATGTACATGCGTGGTAACTTTGCGTGTAGATAAAAGAGGAATATATATGTACGTACAATATGTGATGTTATTTCCTGGGAGTCTTGGGAATCCTCTACACAACGACCTAACAAACCTCTAAATACAAAATTCCACTATTCAATATCGGTACATTTAAATGTACACTCATTGTGTGTGTTAGTCAGTTTTCATTTGTGTGTTTGGACGTTCCCTAAAAAAAAACTATAAATATTACCTGCGCCTAGCTGACTAGCTCGACACGTCCACGTGTTTCCGGCAACTACCACGCCTCTCATTCTCTTTTACACGTTTCTCGCATTTCATCAATTTCTACCTACCCTCTCCCCCTCTCGCCTCTCTCTCTCTCACTGTATGCTTGGTGCTTCCATTTGCGATGGTTATTCCAACAGTTCATCCCATTTCGCCAGCAAGGGACGCACCGAAACAAATATTGATGGCCGGTCGTCCTGCGTTCTCGAATTCCCTTCGCAGTAAAAAGGATTTCCACTGCGTTTTCCGTATTTGTCAATATTTATACCAGAATTTCAGTTGACCAAACCTTCTAGACAAATAAACTGTAGACAATTTTTAATTATCAAATATCAGCAATCCCCAGAAGCAGTACATTTACATACCATTACAGTAATTGCAATTGTATAAAACTATTTTCTCTCTTTTTTATCAGTTGATTTTTCATAATCTTCAATGAAAACTTTTCAAACTAAAGTATAATTTTTCATTATATTTTTGACACAAATGGACTTTCTTGTAATTACGTTGCTTTAATGAACTTCCTTCGTTCTGTGAAGAGTACATTATGTTTTAAGAAGTTTTCTTGTAATTTCTCGTAATCGTATTGTTCGTAAGTACTAAGGAAATTTAGTAAAAAAGAAATAGTTACAGATGTAATTATGAATTTTCTTGTGTAATTTTTATTTCATTCTATTTTTGTACACGGAGTTATAAATGTAGAAAGAGTTGTTGTATGTATGGGTAGTAGGTATTTGTGAAAGTAAATCCATATATTACAGCGAGAGAGAGAAAGATGAGATTGAATATATATGTGCGTCCTGTTCACTACACGGTTTTCCCATATGTGAAAAATCGATATGGAAGTTGTTATGTTAATGTCTCACACCTTATTTCGCCTGTATGAATATAGTATAGATCTGACGACCACCCGTTACGTCCGTAATGCCATTTATTTCAGATGCCGACTTCAGATGGCGGAGAGATCAACAACAACGGTAACAGCATGAAAACCAGATGAACATTTTGCACTACGAGTGATTCTATTCGTACACAAGTTACAGCCGGTCGGCAACGGTAGATGTGACAGTAGTGGCGGCGGTGGCAATAGCACTGGCAGCCGGCTGTTCGACGACTACTTGTTCAGTTTGCTGTACGCGCGAGCGCATCCAGTGCACATTGTACATGAATTATTCAGCAGTGCGGCCTCAAATCGAATTCACTTAGTACTTGTAGTTTTGTAAGTTGTGTGCGCACAGCTTATTTGCACTATGCGCTCACTTAAAGGGCTATTGTTCGTCCCTGAAACAAAAAATCCTATGTGGTTGTTAGGATTTTGTCACATTAACAATCAAATGAGAATAGATACAAATCCAGTGTATTCATTGTAATTCTACACACAAGTTTCTTAACATACATCACTAGCTATACAATATTCTATTCTTTACCTTTGTTAATAATATTACTAACTTAGAGCCAGTTTTAACACGGCAGAAATTGCACGTATCTATTGACATTTTTGCAATTGAAGTGCGTTTTGTTCATAGGAAAGTTAGTAAATGTTAATAATAGATTATTCATCTGTACACCCATGTGTGTGTGAGCGTGTGTGCATGTGTGTACATACGTGTATGTGTATCTACTAAGACTATTTTCTCCCTAACGCCTCTCTTATATTCACATACATACATGCATACGTCTGGTCCTTTGTGGTAACCGCTGATCGCTTCTAGGTATTGAAATGCGTACGGTGTAAATGCGTTACCAGGACCGGCTTTACATCTGTGGGGGGGCTCTGTACCACTAAAATAGAATATTCATCAAACTCTCCTACATTACAGTTCAAGTAATTTGGCTTGCAAAAGCAGTAGGGACAGACATTGCAAATATATTAACTTATATTGTTTACATGTCTATAGTTTAATTGTAATTATTTACCAACAGTGCTAGAATTGTTTCTGTAATATGTACAGTTTTAATTTTGCTCACTGATATTGTTGATAATTTTCTACGCTTTAGTACGGTTGTAAGTTTGATGGATTTGGGTTAGGATTTATTTAAGCCGTGCCTGTATAAGCCAGTGTTAGGTAGTGTGAAGGAAAGTAGAATAGAGTACAAAGCCATGACTCGGTGAGACTCCTACTCACACACACACACATATATACACGTATTAGAGGCGTAGAAAATTCACGCAATGCGTGTTAGAAGAAGGCTATGCTAGAGAGCCGTGGAAAAGGAATCCTGAACAAAGAGCCGCCGTTGCTTTGTATGAAAAAAGAGACGCGAATTTGGCTAACGGGCTTGACTTTAAAAGGATATGGTTAAAAATGTGCCAGGACGGGAGGAAAGCCGAAAGGAAAACGTGAATGCATTTGGTAACAAAAAAAAGGAATTTTATTCTTACTCTCCCGACGACTAACCATGATTATACTTACTCTAGTCTCATTACAAAAGAGCAGTATATGAAAGTAAATGCTAGGCAGAGAGAAGTAATATGGAAATATACGTATTACTCTAGTATGTTGGTAATAGAGTGATTTACAATTCCATTTTGGCAACATTGTCGGTGGATATAGAAAAAACCGCGTGTGTGTGTGCCAACGAACTAAAATGTCATTAAAGTGTGTAATTTGTTAGCATGCGGTGATATATAATTAGTTTCAATTTAAAAATTGTGTGAAATGACTTGCTAACAGCTACAATTATTCCATACTTGAATATTCATCAGTAATTATAAGCCCATTTTAACAGATGCGTTAACGAAAATTTAAATAATTTGTACGTTGGTTTTTGGGAATTACCACCACCAGTACCACCACTATTACAACGTGGTACGTTGACCGGCTGAAAATATTTTGCGCTTGACTGTTGTCTGTCTATAGGGCAGCTGCACGTTTCCAAAAAATATTACTACTGTCCGCAAAAGGCTGGTCGTATTTTCACAATGGCCGTAATAATATAAATCATCTAATACAATTGAGTAATGGATAGTCGACTTCTGAGAATATCAGGCTGCGTACCGCTTCAGCTACTACAACTAAATATATTCATCTGTGACTGGTAACATTCCCACTATCAATGGATGTTTTGACTGACTTGCGACCGAAATTCCCTGGTTTTCAATAGCAAATATTTTTCTATAGGCTCATCCATAGAAAATCTATTTTTCAAAATACGATGCGCCAGTGCATTTTAGAATCCGCTTGAAGAAAAAAATATTCATATATTGTGGAATTTGAATGGACTGTATATTGTATGTAGGTTGTGTGGTATATGTATATGATTAGCATATGTCATTAGGTGAAATGCGAGTGATTGAGTTTCTGTGCTCAGTGTTTAGGTAAATGAGTGTTGTTCTTGTTGAGCTGTAATGTGTGTGTGTGTGTGTGTGAGAAGTGTGAAAAGGATTAAGTTAAGTGGGATAAATGAGATTAGATTAGGTGTAAATCGAGTTGGGAGGGAAATTAACGTGGACATAGAGTAATGAGGGCTATTAAATGAAACGGACCTATTGAAATAGAAGTAAGCCGTGATTGGATCAGTGTCTGATCGACTTGCTTACGATGTTACGAGATAGTGGACGACTAACGTTACCTAGTACAATAAAACTACTGATTTTCATTCGGCGTCTCACGTGTTGTTTCAACTGTAATTAAATTGGACGGCTATTAAACTTCGTACACTTTGTCGAAAGATAAATGTACGACCGTGTACCACCGTATCATGAAAACGAAAGAAAACCCATAGTTCCAAGTCCCCCGAACTCCGATCATCTACACCCACCCACCCAGGCCAAATCATGAATATTTAATATATGTAAATCCAGCGTGATTAGCATGATTTAGATTTAATTTTATCGTATTTCAGAGGTAACTGTTTAATTTATTTGTGAAGAGAACAGACACTCGACTAAATATCCACTACCACTCCACAACTCTATAGAAGACGTTTTTTTCTCTTCTACTTTAGTAAACAGACGGAAAGTTGAGATAAAGACGTTTTACGTTTATTGTCTTGAGTCATTAGCGTTTAATTGTTGAATATAAATTTTATGAGATGTACACTGAAATAAAGTAATTAATGTAGTGCTCGACAACGCTCTTTATAAGCGTATAATGCAATGCGTTCCATTGTTATGGAAAAAAGGCGAGGCGTTTAGAAATTCTGACTCAGAACTAATGATTACGTATATTTAAGGCGTCATTATGGACTTGTACAATCCTCTCCGGCCACTCTACCGGCTGTATAATAATCTTCCCAGATGGGTTAATTAATTATTATTTTAGACCTATACCAGAGAATGCCTTGCGGCCGGCTGGTGAACAAATTATATATTATTATTAGGGGTTGTACTTGGAGATGGGGAGGGTGCAGGTATCAATATAATCATACACACAATAAGAAGATTGAAAAATTCACTATCAATTATTTCATACATAGTAAAACAGTGCAATGTTTTGCACTATATGAGAAGCAACAGTGGCGTGGGCTGTTGTTTGGTAGAAAATTGTGCTAACATGTGGAAAATAAATGAAGCATAAAACGTTAGGATTGTGTAGCGCGCTGTATAATCACTCTCATTTCAGCGTGCTGTGCTGTACTGTACTGTGCCGTGATGATGCTGCTGATGCTCATTAGTGTTGTGCAGAAGAAACCGCACGATGCAGACACGCAGCAGAACAGTTGAACAACGATGCCGGAGGTGGTAGTGGTGGTTGGAAAATACAATGTAACGTAGCGTATATGTATGTAGGTAAATATCGCCGGCCGAAACTGTTATCGCGGCTGGATAATTACAAGTTTACACGTATATTACACGGAGCTTCGCATTTTGTTAGTTGTTCGCAAGTTTTAGTTTAGAGTTCACCACACAGACTCCTTAATTAAACTAGAATGAGTTACATTACGTAGAGAATTGAAGTCGACATCAGATGCGATATGCACTATTATATTATCATATTATTTTCTACATTTTAATTGCGAAACTTTTCCAATTAAAATAATGCCGCTTGTTACATCTCCGATTCTCCGTCACACAATCTCGCATTTTCATTACATTTACATCTTCTCATGTGCTCATTGTTTCTATTGCAACTCGCTAAAAACTGCATCATTCACTTAAATACTGAATCTCTCTGTGTGTGTTCATTATTCGTGCATTCTCATCTCAACTCAGCTGGAATGAAGTTTTCTTATAGAATTGATATATGTATGCAGAAGTAGTATTTTGTTTATATGTACAAGGGGATGGATGGTAAGATGGAAGATTTGTTCATGCGTGCAGCCGGTCGTGTTTCCGTTGTGAAAAAGTGTAGTTTCACGCGCGAAATAGCATCGCGGAAAGTGACAAGAGATTATATTTGAGAAACTAAACACACTTATTTACGAGGCAACAGACAAGATTAAGCCTTGTGTTGCGTATCCATAAGTCCCCCTAGAATCTCCGTCTAATTCCTGACGAAGCCGCAGACCCTTGCACACGGGGTTTTTCAGCGTGTGGCACGCGATACTAGTCCTTCCGGCCGGGTAGCATAGATACTGGCCGGGCACGAAGGGAAGGTGTACGGACCGGATGTGCAGCTATAAATTACCGTGGCTCGGTCTGTTATTACGTCTTACCAAGTGGAGCTACCGTCCTGGGACAAACCAACCAACCAGTCTACCCTACACACACTTACCGCTGCCATTGTGATCGACCTGTATTCTACTACAATACACACACATACATACATACAGTTCTTCTTTATACCCACGCTACCTACACTCTATGCTTCTTGCTCATCTCATCCATAGTGTCCAGCTAGTCCAACAATTCCAGATATTTATGTCGCCCATCCTAATCGGATTTTCCATAATAGCAACTCAACTGCAAATATTTGTGGATTTCCATTGTGTACAATGGAAAGTATTCTGTAATCTGCAGCTTTTCCTTTTAACTGTACAGTAATCCGTACCTGACAACTACTTTTACATTTACAAACTAGAAAAACAGCTGCAACATCACTCAATTATATATGTTTGTTAAAAATACTATCCATATCCTCTTGTTCAGAGTCAATGAGTTCATAAATATATTTGTGATTTTGATCAGTAATTCTATATTTAGAATATCGGTGTACATGTTAACAATGTGTGGTATACGGGTATTAATTTTTGCTCGACTCTGGCAATGATTCAATGCTATTGTGTGACTGTACGTGTACGTGTACATGTGCATGTGAGTAAAACGTGTATCGTTATATTAAAACGGATAGGAGAGATTTATAAAGTCTAGTTGGGTTGTGTGTTTGCTTCAGTTTTGCACTGTGTACCTTGTGTTATATATGAAGCTCGATATATACGTAGCGATGAAGCTTTTCTACTATGACATATTTATAGTGGCTTTAATTAATGTGATCGGGTTAAGTATTGCCATTAACTATAAAACTAAATTATACTTGGCTCTTGATTCTCTGAAACTGTAGTGTTAGTGTACGAGAGGGCAAGTACAATCCTGCGTTGTTGTTGGTTGTTGGTAAAGATTCCTGTACTGTGCTCGTGGTGTTGTTAATCGTCGACTGATTTATTTGCTATGGTGTGCGATATTTTAATTTCCGCGCATCAGAAATTCAACATTCGCCATGCACGTGTGCGGCGGTGAAGCTTGGCAATCGTTCGCAATGTGCACCGGGCTTAGTGGAGAAGTGAAATATGAAAGTGCTTACAAATGAAGCTATTATCGGTGAATAAATTTGTTAGAGAAGAATTAAGAATATAAATGGACGGTGTTGGGGGTCCGGTGTTATTTATTGTGGCCAGTGATTTGTGGCGCGTGATTGTAGAAAAACTGACTTTATCATTATGTATCATTGTTGCTGGCTGGCCTGCTAGCCGCTGCCGCCGTTGAACCCTTCTTCGTCGTCTTCTTCTTGTTCTTATTATTCTTACTTCTCTGCCCACTGTATCATCCTATCCCGGCCGTCGGCCATTTTGAATAATTTAAGGGGCACCTATAGCGTACGGGGTGCATATTTTATAACAACGGTTTAACTTTGTTCAGATTAGTAACGATTTAAATACACCTGGATATAAGATTTACAAATTTATTATGCAAAGCTTGTTAACTTTGGATGTTTCAATGATTTTTTTAAAAGTCAATTTATTTTTACTAGACCTTGTTATTTTCCCTTCTATAATATGTTTTTCAATTTATTCTCCAGCGGCCGAGTAATAATTTGTGATAGAGATGTGTGTGTGTGTGTGTGTGTGTATTGTGTAGCGGATAATATAAATTCCGCATAAGCTAAATATATGAATTGTTGAGTTGTCATTAGTTTCTTACACAGAGTGTGTGTCGCGTGCTCTCTTCATTATTTCTCCATAATCATTTGCACTGGGGCAAATGATTCGATACTGTATTATAGTGCAGGGGCCGTTAGAGGTTAGCAGCAGGGTGTACCACAAGCTAACACCATAAAAACCTGATAGTAATGCATTCCAAGTGATGACGCCAACACCAAATTCGACGCCATACACCACCACTCGCCCATACGCACTCACATTTCAATTACGCTCCCTACCAGCGCCATAAGGATTTTTTTCACTTTGACTTTCCCCTAATCCATACTTACCCTACACTTTGTCCTACACTGTTAAAACACCGGCACACATTCACATAGTTCTGATTTTATTCCACAATTACACGCAACAGAATAAAAAAACGTAACGTTCAACAATGAACATTTATTTGCTCCGTGTAAATTTGCACATTCTAGTTCAAACAAATAGTAAAGTTTCTAATTTGTTTTGAGCTTAGTCGCAGTTTTACAGAGTACAGTGTAAAATCAATGTTCATTATTTATTTACCCCGAAGATATCTGTTTAGGATCAACGAAATGTTGGAAATTAATTTCACTGTAAATGAATGCTTACTGTTTACATAGATGGTTAGTATTCATTTGTTTGTGTACTAGTAATGAATGTGCGTTGCAAAGTAAAGTAAATAGATGTCATTAATATACATTTATTTCTTAATGAATAGATTTGTGTTGTGCAGAGGAGCCCCCCCGTGTGTATATATGCTCTGTAGGTAGATAGATGTATATATGTATGTATATATACAAGTTTACTGTTAAAGGTGAAATTTGTCAGAAAGTATCAGTTATTACTTCCGTAGGTAAACAGTACCTTTCTACTCTCTCGTACGTCACTTTCGAACTAGATGGGGGGCTTTCAACGTTTATCCAAAAATCCATTTCCCCCTGGCAAAGCAGGGGACAATGCATGCGACCTCAAATGGGATTTACGAAACAGATGCGTACAAAATATTGGAATATTATAGAATTATTGAGAGCACCCGAACTGAAAGATTATTATTATTCCATAAGCGTACGCTTCGATGCTACTCAATTTCCATTAGAGAGTTGTGAGTGGAGACAGATATATATATAATAGGCTTGCTGCAGACACCAGCTTCACCGTTATCTCTATAGCACCATGCTCAGATTTGCAAATACGCACACACACACACACACTTGCACTCACACTGCATTGACAAAAACACCTACTACTCACTGTATCTAATTTACTTAACATCTCTTCTTCTATATACAAGCACTGGTTGCCAATTTTCTTAACTTGACTTTGTTTTCTTCTTCACTGAATTTTACAATTATAGAGCTCGAGCTGATATAGAATATAATATGCTACAGTGAAAGCCTACTAATGAAACTGTCACACAGAAATATTCGTGACTTAGGATTTTGTTTCTCTGTAACCCATATGGATCTAAAAAGCCAGAAAATTACATAGTCTAGCTCGGAATTGAGTGTTTTTGCAATGTTACGTTGTAGGGAACGTGCAGACTATAATTATAGCTCGCGGAACAGACAGGCCAATCGGCTATCGAGCTGAATATCTATTGTCGGGCAGATGCTATAAAACTGGCATGCTTTCACCCCATATATCATGCGCATGATTCAATAAAAACCAGCATACAACGTTAGTTGACAGGACCTATTCATTTTTTCTATCATTTTTTCGCAGTACACGTGTTAGCAACGTAACGATCATTATCTGAAATAAACGTAGCGTAACTTTCTTTCTGAATGGAGTGGCCCCTAAAAGGGTCCAACTTTACACAGATTCCGTATCTTCTTTATAACCAGCAAAAACTTTATTTAACATGGGGACACAACACATACACACACACACGCGTTATTGAAACGAAATACTCCTCATGTCCACCATCGTATCTCATAATACTGACGAGAAAATCAACACGCCAGTACTTGTATATTTATTTATTAGTATGTATCACTGGTACATAAACAAATAGTGGTCATGCAAAGATACAAATATAGATATTTGGACAGTGTTTGCAAACTATATGATTCGCTGAGTATAGAATATGACATAGATAAGTGTTCTGGTATCAAATAATATTTACTTTGCACTTATGAAGCTACTTCAGCACAACTAAACATTGATAATAACACATCAAGCAAATATTACTAGCCGCTACGTGCATAAATATTTACAAGAGATGCTGACATAAATCGATTATAAAATTCATAATTCCTGCAGGCCGCGGTGAGGTGGGGAGCGGGGGTACAAGATAAAATGCAATTACTTTCGATGTAGTTATTTATGATGGGCATAGTACATCAGTGGATATTTCGAAATGATAAGTTATATTTCAATTCCGTTTTGCATTTGTTCATCTTCTTTATTTACCACACATTATCCGGAGTCTCCCGCTGGACGTGTTTAATTTAAACAGATGCCTACATGAGCAACCAATAAACTGTCAAACATATTTATAGTATCCATTTATTTTTCATAAGATTTATGAAGTACGAACTTAGACAGGTGAAAAACAAAACTAAAAAAAATGAATAAATTTTCATAAGCCACTTGGACCGGCGGGCCGGTTGTTACATGGATAGAGATCGTGGTTCGTTGTGCATGCGCGCGCACATCCGTTGCACTGAAATGGGGCCCGTGTTAGGGACGCTGGACCCTACGGCGGTTCTCACCTTCACTGACATTCCCAATGTATGCATGCGTCTTCTTGTCCCTTGGCTGCCATTCAACCAGACTCACCCTTGTGTCTTACTGTCGCCGTACACATACACATACGTACATACTTGCAGACATGAGATAAACTTGAAAAGGATGTACGATGTACTGGCACCCGGGCCACCCCACTCTCTAAAACAACAATGTTGTATTTCATAAATAAATATTTCTGTAGATGAATTGGGACCTTAAAATAGCAAGATGTACACGGGTGGTTGCTTGGCTGCGTGCTATATTTGTTTATGTTTCTCTTTAAATATTTGTCTCTCTATCCTCATGGGCACACTAGAATATCAGAGACTCGACACATAATTGATACATTGGATAGATATTTCTAGTAATTACTGTTAATAGATCTCCGGATAACTTGTGTTCTCTATATATTTATAGTTAACGTGTGTGTGTGTGGGTAAAATTGTTTCTGCACGTTAATACTGAAAGTGACAATATGCGGAACGTTGAAACGTTCGTTCATTGTATTCTGAGTATAAAAGGGCCGTAATAAAAGACTTGTCAGATTTATGTTTACAAAACGTCTGCATTTCACGCTCCGAGGCGAGATGTTGTAAAAGTTGACCCATATCTTTTGTGTAAGATGTAGCAGGACCCCCCTAATTCCTGGACGAAAACTCCAAGTGGAATATTTAGAATTGTGACAGTCACGGGTAAGATTTCATATCGGGGTGTGTCGTACAATAGTCCATAGATATGCCGACGATGCCACCCAGGATTTGTCTGTCGTTTTTCTGGCACCCCCACGGAGCAAGTACTTAAACAAATGGAAGACATGTCTTTCCGTTTTCTCTCAAATGCAACGCCATTCTATACTATGCTGTTTCACAATTCTCAGTTGTAAATTTGAATATTTATGTATTTATATATTGTCTTATGTTTTGCAAAATGTGTCCCTACCATGCCGGATATTACAGTCGGGGATATAATTTATTTTTGCCTCCCTTTTTGTTTATTGAACCATGTATTTTTTAGTCTGGAATTATTTTCGGAAATAAAACAGGATTTCTTATGATGTTCTGTTATGCGTTGTAACGTTTTAACATCTACCAGCAGATTCTAGAATTGTAAGAACAATATAATAAATAATATTTCACTCCGCTTCTAATGTTTTGTCATTCTAGCTGTGTAATTAAGAAGGGAAGAACACAATATTGTGAATGTTACACCTCGTTCTTCTAAATTTATTTGAATCCAGTCCTTGGGTCTGCACATTAGTCACGTTCCAAACTTGAAAGTATACAGGCTGCTAACAGCGATGAAAGAACAGCTAAATAATAGCAATAATTGGATCCGGGCCCTAACAGTCCCATTCAGTTTTGAATACGGCCGATTATTCTTTCTAACAATAGACTCACTGATTATTAGTAGAAAAACTAGCGCTAATAGTAACATGACCCGATACAGATCCAATGACCAGGGGTTGCTATGCACCACGCTTATCATAAGGGGTGTACATCTCTCAAACATTATGCCTAGTTAAGGGCTGGATGCGAAATTCTATCCGAAATAGAATATTCATTCAGTTGATGATATAGTTTTCAACATTCGTTTCAAACAGATTTCTTATTACAATTCCCTTCATTTGTACTGCATGAATATTGAGATAATCTGTCCGCTACAATATAACGAGTACGGGCCTAGAGTATCATAGAGGATATTTTTTATCGGGTGCCACATATCACAGGATGCCGAATGGTGCGAGTCCCTACGCGTAGCATGCGTTGTCATTGTATACCCGCCACGTGTAGCTAATGATACATCACCAACTCTCTCCTCGTACATTCTATATGCCTCTGTACTTTATACTAGGATCAGGGTTGAAATTGTCGGCACATTGGCAACACTGGACATCATTCTATGACTGGTGTGTGGACGATTCCGTTTGTAATGGGTCATTAACACCCTGCGATATGTGGGGAGTTTTATTTTTTTCTACATATACATACACTGCGGCGGTCTGTATTATTAGTATATTTCCACGGGTCTAGTTCATATATATTAATATTACTTCAAGTTCATTTAACACATTACTGTTAATTGCCTGGCTTTATTAAAATTTAATTTCAACAATTAGAATTTTCATTGAACACACTGTGGATAGAAATGAACTCAGTTTGATAATGGTTGGATATAGTGACACGGAGTGCAAGAGGAAATATGAAATTGATTGAGGAGAATAGAGCGAATGGTGCGGATCACATTAGGCTAATGTCATTTCCCACAGGTCCCCTAAAATAACAACATAACATGGCCTTCTGCAGAAGTATACAATCACGGGCCACCCTTGGACTCCACCCTGCAATTCTGGTATCAGTCGATACGTCATGTGAATTTTATGTGTGCTCTAAATGTATCATTTATGGTGTCACATGTGACTGCAATCATTTATATTGCACAACGAAATGTGTCACGTCCTGCTGTATGATTTCCATTTTTAGCCTGATTGTTTTATTGTTCGATCGTCAATTTTCTCCGATGTTAATGGACGTAGTAGTGGTTGGATGATGGGTCTTCTTGTATAATCAGTATGCTGTGCCCTGTGTTATATATGGTAGAAGTGACGAGGAACTGGGACAGTTATTGACTGACACGCCTTGCTCTTGAATACTGTATTTGTTCTCTATTTATAGTCTGCCTGAATTCACTAGAAACGATTAACCTAACGTTTCCTTGCTGACAGACATACAACACTAGCCCCGCGTATATAACTACCTATCAGATTACAGTATTGTTGCTACTTCTCTCATTTATGCACCGTACATTCAGCTTATGTTATAAACTGTTATTTGCATAGTCTATCTGAAGATTGGTACTGAGAAAACTTTATTGATTTTCTTTTTCTTATTGTCATATTCGGAATGAATGCTTTCTCAACGAGTTGGCGGCTGGAGCTGCAGGATCTATAAATCTAATTAACCAAACTCACCTGACAACTGTATGCGTCAGATATTGCCTGGGTTATGAATAACGATCAGTGTATAACGATATATACTACGTATGTATGTACAACTGTTCTCTGTCACATGTGTGTGTATTGGGTGTGTGTAACAATTAATAAGACAAGTCCTTACTCGTCGCTAACAAGGGACGCTCAACTGGGCATAAAAATCCAAGTAATTGAAAACGATTAGTCATTCGTGAGTTGAAAATACCCACGAACAGACAAATCCAGCTCTCAAAAACAATAATCCAATTATCAGCCACTTGAACGAGCACCCTCATAAGGGCGCAAAGGACAACGGGCCCTGATACTCGGCACTCGTTCACTAGGCGTGTGCAAAACATCCAAGGCCCTCTTCCTATAAGGACTCACCACCACCAGCAGCAGCGGCAGCAGCAGCAACACCTCGTTATTGAAAGGGAAACGGGCATTCAGTCCCCTGGTGTACATTCTGTACGAACGGCAGATTAACGTCTACAGATCTTTTCACTCTCACCATCTCCACACTTCTGTTGTTTTCCTTTATTTTCATTAAATATGCATGAACTGCATCAAGCCGTGTTGTGTCTGGAATGAAATTATATTATAGATAATACCTCCTCTCTCATTCAGTGAAATTTTCTTTCTACATTATTCCGTCTGCATAAACAGAATACTTATGCCATTTATATTTTAATCCGTATCGCTCTTTCGCGGCCCATCAAACATTATGCCATAATTATGTCATGTCATGCGCACTCGTTATGCGTGTGAGAAATATTGAATAATAATTAGCATATTTCATTTTACACTGACATATATCGCATGTTATATTCAGCGCTCGTTAACAAAATAAAATCCAGTGTCGTCTCATCCTCCGCCGATTCCCTTTGCTTCTCCTCGTCAAGTAATACAGAGGAGGGTAGTGAGGATGCCGCCTGGCTGAGGTGGAGGGTTGTGCTAATGAACTTCAAGAAGGTAGAAGCTAATTAGACGGCCAGCCCTTCATGAGGGCCATGTTGTGTAGGGATTTTTTTCAGAAATACGGACGACAGTGTTAAACTGGTATTTTGTTGCCGGAAAAAATTTGTCCCTCTTTAATTTAAAAGAATTTGAAACTTTCAAAAGATAATTTTACCTAAAAGCAGGAAATACACAGTCTGCTTTACACTTTTTTTCCTAAAATATTTTTCAAGCAGCTGCTATGAAATATACCGGTTGCTTTGTTCTCGAGAACGTGCAGCGGCAGTATCAACAATCTTGGGTATAAGTTAGAAATTTTGTGTATTTGTTGTGTTCAGTTTTCTCATTTACATGAACCTTTAATAACATTTAGGAGTGTAGAGTATGTATAGTTTGCAAATGTCTAACAATGCATACATATGATAAATAAATACAAAACATGAACTGATATAGAATAGATCATCAGTCGTTATGCTTCGTTTTAAACCTTTTTTCACGTAATTGAACAGGAAAATGAATGCACGCATTGATGCACATAACGCATTAACTTTTTAAACGCAATCGTTTTATAATAATATACACGTTCTAGAATATATTTTTGCTATGCAGGAATAACGTATTTTATAAATGCTACATATATGTGCAGGGATAGAATTTCAGTGAATTCGACATAAAATTATGATTTCTCGTAATGTCTAACTAATTTATAGATGACATAGAGTACTCGTTGTTACATTAGAGGGACGTAATTCGTCATCATTCATCATTATATGAAACCCTGCTATGCAGGTACAGTCGTTGGTAATGTGTACAGTAATTCACATTAATATTTCATAAAAACACACAGCGTGCAGGTACAGTCAGGGTCATGGTAGCGTACACAGTACAGAACTGAAAATAAAATTTCCAAAACATTGACCAGCCGTGAATAATGAGCATGAAAATTTTCGCCTGCACTAACATGTCACATATAACGGGCGCCTGTATGTACGTACAGTGTTGGGTCCGCCCTCTACCTTAATAACTTGGTAATTACTAGCTGTGTCAGGAAGTGTACTGGCAATTAAACTGTGTTTACGTTCGTGACTTTTCGAAATTAGTACAAGTTGTGCGCATTTCACGTATGTGTGTGTGTGTGTGTGTGTAGAGCGGCGAGTGCACCGGCACAAGTATCAAGCAG
Organism: Calosoma granatense; assembly: GCA_022063505.1. Classification (NCBI taxonomy): domain Eukaryota; kingdom Metazoa; phylum Arthropoda; class Insecta; order Coleoptera; family Carabidae; genus Calosoma; species Calosoma granatense. Next base: position 685,600 of record JAGJTL010000132.1, read on the forward strand.
GCGATGCATTGTGAACGCCATCATGCATGACGAATCCACTATGTACGGTGGACGTACGTGTACAGAATAAAACAGTCAGAATCCCGCGTGTATATCGCCTTAACACACCGTTGTTGTTGTCGTCCTGAACTGTCTGTGCATAAACAACGTATGACCATACCAGATAATATCAGCTTGCTTGAACCGTGCTAATGAAATTGTTAATCTCACCTCTTCAATCTTTCTTCACTCTGCCGTGTCTTCACTCCATGCTGTTCCATGCTCCAGGCAAAAATATGATATGTGCGTACGATATTCCAGACATGACATATGCACAGACAAATCACAACATACATACATCCATAAACAGTACTAGTGATTGATTTAGAAATTGTTTGTATTCAAACTGTTCTAGAGCTATGTGTGCCGAAATATACTGTCACCATATTACTTGATGCCTAATAAATATAGAGTAATGTGTGCCGGATGAAATTTGCATTCTCATATTCAAATGAACCAACACATACACACCTTGTTATTCGTTATAATCAAGATAAAACATAATTATCAGTTATTTGACTTAACAAAACATGTATGTTGGCATTTAATTACCAGAAAAACAGATGTGTTCCATCATTTACATAATTCCTACGAACATCTGTTGATAAGATAATACTTTCTATCTGTTACGATGCTTATTATTTGAACTTCGTTTTCTAGGTTAATTTTGTTAAGGTCGTTGATATGTTCCATAAATCTAAATGTTCTCAATTCGTAGGATGAAACAAGATTTCATAACTTGTGAAAAAGCACAGTTTTCAATCATACGAAGCATAAGATTTTATTGCAAGTTATAATGCATAGGAATAGTTTGCTACACGCATTATGTAGAAGAGATGTAAAAAATGTTGGTGTATATTTGTTGGACTAACAAGATTCTGGTTACTGTTACATTTGTATCGAGGAGCGAGAGACCTGTTACTAATGTTGTTGTTGTTTGCTATTCCATCTTGCAATTATTTCCGCCGCACTGCCCATAAAGGCACTCAGCGAAGTGACCACATTAAATTTTATAGACCGAGAATAGTGGCTGCTTTTCAGACAGAATCCGCGGTCGGTCCGCGTCAGTCTCCATAACCAAGGACACCTCGACTACTGCTTCTTCCGTACAGCAACACAGACACGTATGTATCTACTCGTGTGTGTCTCTTCAGACGAATTTCTTTTACGGTGTAATAAAACAGAATTAGGCCTGTATATAAAATAGCCGAATATAAATAAAGTCATATGGAAATGATCGAGATATGATAGCTTCATGTTATAGCTATCATAAATATATTATCTGTCCATAGCGCAGTATGTTTTATTCCATTGCCCATTGGAATTCAAAACAGAACAGCGGCTACGATTCTAATATGCAAACTAAACTAGGCCTACTATTTCGTAACATCATGCGGACTATAATCTTGTAATTAATTGGAAAATTAAGATGCTACATTGTGAGCTTCTGTGTAACGATTAATCCGAATGTTATTAAATCTATTGCAACATTCAGTCAACACAGATTTCTTTTCTTCATTCGCTCTATTTGCTTTAGACGTTAGAAGAAAAAAAACCTTCACTGCATAATTCATTCATATTCCAGTTCTATTCAGTTTTTTTATATCATAACATTTTCGAATATTTTTAAAAAGCACAGCTGGGAATATCCTGGACCAAATAAATATTTAAAATTTCTTTTCCGCTGTAAATGCAATTTATCTGTCTGTTGCAGTAATGAAAGTTTATTATTTTCTTTTCATTGAAACTGGCCTCAATTTGGTGTATATATTATTTTATACATTTTTTATTTAAAAAAAAATGTATACACGTGCGTATAAACACTATACTTACATACTGTTAGTAGGTTTATTTATATAAGTTATTTCCGTTAAACCAGTGGTAATGAAATGTAAGTATTTTTAATATTGCATAGTGCAAAAAAATGTATAATATAATAAAGGTAGGGTTGAGCAGAGAGTTGGAGCAGACTGACAGGAATAAATCAAATGAACTAATTCATTTAAAGTATTTAACTGAACAAGGACTATAAATGATCGTATAAATTACTTTGATGCAATGTATGTATGTATATTTGTAGTTGTGTATGTGCTAGATTGAATATACAGGATGTATATACACATACATATATATGTAGATGTAGAGATGTACATATATACATACATGTACAGGCACGTGCTTGTTGTAACATTGGAGTTTGGTGGTACATTGAGACAAGACAAGCGAGTAATTTATTACCACTGTTACTGGCATTAGATTTAATTGAGACGATAATTTCAGCAACCGTGTATAATAGCATATGCGCGTGCGTTAATCATAATCCGAACATACAGCTAGACAGACAGGAAATTAATGGACAAAAATGAGAATAGAGCAATTCACTCTCTAGTTCTCTCTCTCTCTCTCTCTCTCTCTCACATACACACACACACACTGTGTCTGTCCTGGAAGTAGGAAATGTAATAAAACCAGATGTTTCATACATGATAACATTGCTATTATACTCAGTACCTCTGTACATATCTATATATATAACTCTTACTCATATGACATAATTCAAATGTTTCATTATTTCATTTGCAGCAGATAAACATTTTTCATACAATACTGATGGTATATAATTTAATTTTACTTTTTATAACCTTATATTGTGTATGTGTGTAATATAATAGCACATGTGTGTGTGTGTGTACGTTATAATGAAACTGGTATTGTTACTGACACGTCTAGCCTCGTAAATTAACCCAAGAACCTGATTGAAACCAACAAAGGTATTTTGATAGGATCGTTAAGGAAATCTGTTACAGTTGTTTATAGGAAAATTTGGTACGTGTCACAGATAAATTATTGCTGTTGTTATAATACAGACTATGTAACACTGTAAATGTGCTAAGTCTAATAGTTTTCAACATGTGCAAAACATACATGTGTAGTTTAAATCTAGTAAGTTTGAAAACCAGGAAGTAAGTAACGTTTTGTTACGGTAGTTACTTGAATGCTTCAGTCGATCACACTTAACTGGGCGCATATTCTCTAAGCCATAACGTGCAGATTTTATTAACACTTAGAGATCAACGTTAACTTTGGATTTATTGACCGTAGATCTTGTCACCGAGTGATATATACATACCACTGTGGAACAATGGTTGTGTGCTGGTACAGTTTATGACATTTTACACCGGTCGTATACACGGTTATATTATGTAAACTGTTAATTCGATCACAGATTACCACCGACCTGTATTCTTTATATACATATATACATTTGTTATGGAAAATTGAAAATGTTAATGCATTTCTTGTATACAATAATTTTATTTGTTGTTTTATTTCATACTGCAACGAGAGTAGACATAATTTTATTCTTTTTCTCTTATATAAAGTCCGAATCAGCGTTGAAAACTGTCTAGTTTTGCTGCAATCTTTCGTAAATACTAAACACCGGCTCTAGATCCCTTGTTATAACTAATTTATCGTTTGGTATTTGAAGTCTGAGTGTCCGTTCAATTTCTTCAGAGAATGAAACGTTCAAGTTTAGTTAAATGAATTAGAACTACTGTTATAGAATAGAGAAGTCTGGTTGTTGAATAACATAGACATACAGAAGTCCTGTAACAGACACAGAGAACGTCGGTTGCATCTTGCAATTAGTCTATTCTAGTTCAGTGAACGTACATAATTCATACCGACTGACATACATGTCATAAACTGTTCGTATAGGAATGCAAATAGGTTAATAGTTCACTAATAGATTCAGTACTTGTGGCCTTTGATGTCATATGCTGTACTCTCTGCTTTATGACATGTAGACCCTGTTTACTCCGTACAGACTATAATACACCATAACCCAACATACATCTGTTATCCAAACATGACTTCCTGCAGAAAAACCCTATATATCTATATGTGAAAAAGTCAAATATTCCGTGAAATAAAAATAGCCATTGTACCATGCATGTACGTACGTATGTATGTATGTTTAATGTCTCGTGCAATGTTGATGTAACATCTGCAGTGTATCACTTCCTTTCGCTATATTTAATATTGAGGTTATGTATATAAACAATATTGCAACTGGCTTGCAGTCATATCCATTCTCTGTAATGTATGTGATTTTCTGATCACAAGTAGGTTTGTTTCAAATATTTCTCAGCACTTGTGTGTTTATACAAGCATGTACATATGTAGTTTATGTGGAATTAGTATGAGAGATGTGTGAAGGATATATTATTGATTTTAATATTTCCCATTAGACATAGTGGCAGACACATAGGCAAGGTACAACTGGCTGGTTGGGTGGTTGTCGGTGTGTGGGTTTCTATGGACAAAGAGAGAGAGTGAGAAAGAGAGAACTACAGACAGCAATGCAGTGTGACAGTAGACACAAGCATGGTGTCGTTGGGACTAATGTCTAAATTAAGATTTTATATACTTCTCGCGGCGAGCACACAAACTCTTGTATGTAATGGTTTCCGGTTGTGACATGCTCGTATTTCTCGGTAAGCGACAACTGACAATTATCATAATTTTCACACTTCATTCGTAATAAACTTGTACAGATCGTTTAGTATTCATTAAATGAAATTAAACCGATCAAGAGAGAGCGAGAGAGCGAGAGTGTTCGTTGGAACAGGAGAGTTTTTGGCAATGCCAGTGTCTGGTGAAAATACTAAGAATTCACATTACATACAGCATAAGCTGCGTTTCATCAACTAGTCACATACTAATTTATTGGTTTTGTCTGCTTGTATAACGTAATGTGTAATAAAACTGGATTTACTACTATTTAGTTGTAACCATAGTCATAATGTTTTTATGTAGGTGTTTCAAATGCCCGTGTATCTTCCTACAAATGTGAAATCGGCAAATCATTCTAAATAGTTTTATGAAACTATTATTGCGCAAATTTATATTAGCATTACTAGATTTATTGTACAGATGAATCACGTATAATCCTGTGCTAGTGTTGTAATCATCATCACTATACTACACTGCTATATTTATAACATACGTATATGTAATGTAAAATTCTAGAATAAACATCTACCCTTAATTTATGGTGCGTTGCTCTCCGAGATTAGTACACACATCAATCCAACATTTTATGTTGGAACTTAATGTACTGTATCCCTTTGTGTTCTTACTAACTTCCCTCTCTCTCTCTCCTCCCACTGTTCTGTCACTGTGGATCCTATGGATACATGTATGAAATATGTCCTTGCGGCAAATATAAAGTATATATAAAAATACATTTACAACCTTTAATGAATGAACGCTAGACCGTTTCCTCTGGGTTGGTCTGTGTTCTGTTGTAATTGAGCGTAATAGGAACATATGTGTGTCGTGCTAACCCCACACTCAACATACACACACACACACTTACAGAGTATTCGTCTCTCCTTTAGCTACGCTTCTCGTAAAATCGTTTTTATTAGTTGGTTTCTCGAAGTCTGCTGACAGATTTTATGAACAGTGTTTTTTTGGGAACTGTGTCTCATGTTAGTTCATAACATACATCCTCTGAAATATAGGTGTGTCCAGAATTGTTTTTATGTCACTTATTTAAACTACTGCTGCTGCAGCAGAGCAACACAATGACCCCATATGCCGGTCTCCATCATTTCCACCAAAACCTCATCAATATCAATTAATTTAACTTAAATTACTTGGGGCTACTGTGTCAAAATCCAAAGTCTCGCGCCATGATGAACGACCGACAAAATATTGTACGACCATGCAACTTTTAATTGGAGTTTATAATTTTTCACCCCATTGTAATGCAGGGTCACTAAATGTTTTTTCAAATGTACGAACACCGGGTGCGTATCGATTTTTCTCTTAACTTTATTCATTTACTTCACACAGGACGGGTATTTGTACAAATAATATAGTTGTATTACGTTGTACATGCTTGTATGTGGGCGGTACATGTATATGGGACAACATAAATAAATGTTCATTCTAAATGCAAACGTTATTTATAATTTCATAGCATATTTACATTCCTAGCTGCTTCTCCCCTCTGCACAAGATAAATATGAAGCATTGTCTGACTGCTGCTATTTTATTTATAAATTTAGAACACAGGGGTTTGTAGTCTGTAATAAAGGTGTAGTCGAACCCCTTTTAAAATCATTCGTGTCTCCCTCAACTGTGGCGAGTAGGTATATGTGCAAGGGGGTGTATAGTAGCTGTGTTATTCAAGTATATGTAGTTTGTTGTTTTCAAGCGTTGTTAGTTCGTAAGCAACACACATGCGCGGCGGCTGGATAGTATTAGTGTCTGATGGTAAATTACGATACATGACTGAAGTGTACATTGTCTTGGATTTATATGAATCAGAAATAAACAATGGACCCACTGATTGATATAAATCTGTTTTGTCTACGCCTTATTAGATTTTAATCTGGTTTTGACGACAGTGCCATTGCGATTACTGTTGCCCATACATATACGCAATTATTCATGCATTTCATTGGATTTGCGAATGCTGCAAGTATATGGACGACATGGACGAGAATTGATGTTTGAAAGAAGGGGACGATAACTCATTGTACGGGGGAAGAGGGGGTCTTGGACTATCGCCCATTAGCGTATTTGTCAATACTATCAGCGGATGTAGGATTTACATTGCTTACATACACACACATACACATGCACATGCATACACACCTTACTTCTCACTGGAGTATTATGCGCATGTTACTGTAATCAACACTCGCGCCCACCCTGTTCGAACAATGAAACAATTTTACTCTGTCCAGATCAAATATGATTTAAACGATCTGTATACTCCGTGAAAAGAACTTATGCTCACACGCACGCACTTATATGTATTGATTAAGAAACAATCTGTTATTATATGCATATAATGAAACATACATACATATGTATGTATATAATGTTTTAATGTTTAATGCATCAATTACAATGGTTACAGAGATAAATAAAGAACAATTTGCCATGATCATGATGGTCACATATGTAAGTACATCGAGAGAGTTGTACAAATAAATGATTGCACGGAGGAGAGAGAGATATTTTTATGTGAAAGACAATATAAATTTGCATAGGTCTGTCTCGTTCTGTCATTGTGTCTTGGCTGGCGACATCGATGTGAGTGCGTGTCTGTATGCATGTCAGTGTAGGCAAAGTGCCAGTTAGACGTATTGCATGACTCTCTGTGCCTGTGTGTATGTCGGTACATGTATTTATGGTGGCCTGTATTACCAAATACGTCGGCCCTACCTGCTGGGCCTCAATCAATGCCATACAATGTACATACACAACTCAGTACACTGTAGTAGTAGTGTGTTGTTGATTTGGTTTTATAGTTTAATTACAACGTACCCCGCTCCCCACCCGCTAGTACTTATATGATATTTACCAGGCAGCTTGTCGTTATTAATTGTTCATCTCGGGTATGTACTGTACAATGCTTGTACGGTTGTTTTTCATCGTTCTGATGGTGTCTCCCTGAATTATTATAATGTAATGACCGTTATTATCTTGTCGAGTGCGACACCTTTACATATTATATGTAAAACATACGGTAACCGCTATTAATAATATAGTTTATGTGAATAACAGCAATGTATAGTATCGGACGGGCGCGATGTAATTGGCTGGCTGGCGCTGTGCGTTCTACGTCGGAAGCAACTGATAATTATACGAAATTCATGCAAATTTTCATACATCGCTATCGATGCGCATACTTTTCAGATACCAAATATGACTCGGTGATCAGAAATAAGTGCGTTCATTACATTTTATGCACATACATTCTGTCCCATGTAACAGCACAATTATATTCCACATGTATAATTTTCTCTGACTTACTGATTGATCCAGTACAGCAGTACCGGCATAATTTATTATATATATCTGTGTATGTGCTGGACTTTGCAGTAAGAGAGAAATATGTATGTATGTATTAGTTCAGGAGTAACAGATGCAAGTCACGTACAAATAGATCTATAAAACAAGTAGGAGGAAACGTTAAAATAACATATCATTTACTGTAATTTCTGAGATGGCCATGCATCTGTCAAAGTGTCACTTTCACTAAAAGTAACCGTGCTAAATGAAACGTCAACCTGAAAATACACCATTGCTTGCAACTGTGTAACCCACAAATAAATAGCAACCGTTGAGTGAATCAGATTTTGGCATCGTGTCTACTCTCATTTCAACAAATGTTTATACAAGAGCAAAATACTAACACTATACGTACGTGTGTGCATACGTGTGTATGTATGTGTGCATCTGTGTATATCTATCATTGAGTACTGCTGCAGCAACTGACAACGGAAATAGCTATCGCTATTAGCAACACAGATCGTAAAACACTCTTTGTACTCAATGTCTCATGTATGTATTCACTCCATTGATTCTCTTTACACCCATTATTCACTTATCCTACATACATACATACGTACATACAATACATACATACATTTCAATGTGCAACTTCCATCTCTAAACCTGTTTATTTCTGAATCTCACTTTAAACTAATGCCATATTCTGATGATTATTTCCCAGAAGAAGAAGTAAAAATATCAGAAAAGCAATCTGTATAAATGTGAAACTCTTTGCCAAACAAAATACAGTCATTTTACAAATCACATTGAAATGTGTTGATTTACTAAACATTGTGCGATTTAATGTATGTATACAGACGTATGTGTAAGGTCATTATCCAGTTGGTTTTGTT
>JAGJTL010000132.1:700493-731780 GCA_022063505.1 Calosoma granatense
AGTAATTTGGTTAAATTCTACTTAGCACATGATGTGAGAGAAGAAAGTGTGTTGAAAAATGGTTAGGTTATTATATCCGTGCGTGCTAAGCAGAAACAAAGCCAACTGTTTTATCAAGACACATATTTTAAATGTGAGTATACATTCTAGTTGCGATAAGCGTAGAATCATGGCCCTGCAATAATACGAGAATCTCGAGAACGTTGATATTCATGATAATCCTTTGTTAGAGCACAATGGGTACTTGTGTGCTACGTACCTACCATCATCACTGACTTCCCTGCCCTTCTACACTTGCTCCCTTATCTGATATCACTGTAATTAAATGCCATTACTTATTTATACATTAAACGTTCTCGTTTCAACGGAATCAATAGAATGAAATCAAAGTAGCGCGCATGTAACAGCTAGTTGTACCAGTCATTGTCTTATTCAACTAGACAAGTAACTCGACCATTCCTAGTAAGTACATCGTATATATACATTTGTACAAGTTGATGGACCATTGCAACGCGTTGTAGCTTCTGGAGAGCAAATTGCATAGCACACTGTAATCTAATCTAGATGCTAACACACTCTGGCTAGAACAAGCAACGAGAACAAATGAGAAACTCAACTGTTAAATTCTACCATTCTCCTATTCTATATTACATCCTCCTCTGCAATACAAGAACAATTTGATTATATTCTATCAATCTGTATTTAATTCAACAGTGATATTCTCTAACCAAGAGTATATACACTTTGTCATGAACACTGTAAGGATATGTTGTAACTTTGTACTAATATTTCTTTCATTTATACACATGTTCCTAATGAACATAGTTATTTTTGTATTTAATTAGCCGGCCAGTTGTGGAAACGCAAATTACAATTATACAAGCGATAATTACGGCAGAAGAAGGAGAAGAAGAACGTATTGTTGTACAATAGGTTGTATTGTATGCGTGTATGCATGTGTGGTGTTAGTGTAAGGTGTGCCGATGGTGTGTACTGTTGGTGTGAAGACAATGAGGAACGTTCGAGCCATACTAGAATTAGTCAAGGTGTCCGTTACATATGACAAGGTCCATTGTTTCCGAGTTACCCGCACATTATTGTCTATTCTGTGTATAAGGCGCATATGTATTTTTATGGTACAGAACTTTTCAGCGCAGTTGTTTATCTGTTCGGAACAATCGTGTGCCTTAAACTCAGTGCAGAAATGATAACGCGCGTTGTCATCGTGTCATACTGGTGTGGTATTTATAGCGAAGCCTGCTGGCCCCCAAGCTGTTGAAATATTAGCGTTCGCCCGGCAAATACTCGCGTATTTATTATGAGTTCATTATTTTGAAAGCTTTTTGTACGTTATTAATGTTGGTGATTTTATCCTGAAGCTATTAGCAGCAATGTGAACTGAATTTAACAGTGCCATTGTCCGTGCGCCTGTTACTTTCTGTATTTTTACAGGATTTCATTGTTTTGCCATCTGATTTATAGTTACTGACTAGTGAATTTACATTGAAATATTTTATTTAAATAGCTACTGCTGGTGCACTAGTGCGCATTATTTTATCCGGCTTGCTGCAGTAAATACTGTTTCACTAGTGTTCGCATCTACAACATAAGTAAATATTACGATATTCACTAAATATATGTACATACATTATTCCGCAATTGTAGCCTGTGACCATGCTGCTGAAATTTCCCTTTATATTCGGCCACTATAACTCTCTTATATCTGCTCCGTGTATTTTTTATTTAAATAAAACACGCAACACATACTTCGTTACGTGATATTCCGCTTGGCTAACCCTTCATATTTACTTAAATTCATTTTATAATATGATTCTAGCCACCCTACAGCTCCGTATGACTCATGGATTATTTCATTTTCAGTGACCACATGGCCATTGTTTAGGATAGAACATTTTTGGCCTACTTTCCACTCTACAGAGAACCCTTTGTACAACAGCAATGATGTAGCCAGCAGTCACTGCACTGAATATGCTGTGCTAAGGGATATTCTGCGAGTATAAAACCATGAGACAAGTCAGCACAAGTTGAACTGTTTTTTACTCGGGATATTAATCCGAAAGCTAAATTACTTCCCCATCATTAGTGTGCAAAATATCAGTCAGCGTTATTTCGTTTCCCTGTAGTCTTCGTTAATTGTAATTACTCTATCTCCCGAAACTGGCAGCAGCAGCAGCAGAGGAATTGGGTGATGAAGGAGGAGCACGTACCTCCCACGAGGGTTCCAACTTCAGCTCCGGCTCCAGCCGTCGAACATTGCTACTTATTATGATAAACGTTGAAATGCAGATCGGTAGAGTATCGGGAAATGTTCGTTCAGGTGCAGACTAAGCGAATTTAAGATCCATTCAAGACGCAGTGGGCTTGGCGCCCTAACTGGGGCCATGATTACTATTTAACATTGTTAAAGTGTGTACGAGCACTGGAGGAACGGCTGCAAGGCTTATATTATCATCCGGGCGGAGTTGTTAGGAAATTCGTACAACTTCCCTATCATCGACGCTCGATATATACATTCAGGACGTTGTTCAACTTCCAACATTACCGAATATAATCAGTTCACACCTAGTGTATGGTTCCTTTAGCATACTGCCTGCACATCTGCTGTGTCTGTGTGTGTCAGAACAGGAAATGTACATGTTATGTACTCTGTATGAATTGGTGATGGGACGAGTGCAACTGTACTGATGGGTACCTGTATCGATTTGTGGAAGGTTGACTTATGACTGTAATATCGAGGCTGATGCTTTGAACCTATAAATAAAATGAATTACATCGAAATTTAGCGAGGGGAGATGGTTGACGTATGGTATAAGTCTCACTCTGCCAGACTCCTGTATGCCCGGGTAAATGATACTCATATATATTTGATAGTTCAGTCAATATGTCTTTTAGTCAATACAACACCCGCTCTCCTCTACCTTGCCCCGATCAAATATTATCACTTGCTGTTGTTATTCTACAGAAATATCTACCATTATATACATGTGGAAAATTATCTTAATATGTATATATATAGAGAGAGAGAGAGAGTGGGAAATGATTATATGTATAAAGTAATGAATATTTTATTAGAAATTGTGTAGAATATGTATATGTGAACTTTCTTATTTAAATACGTAATATTATTTGAAACAAGTAAATTGCTGTCATAAATGTTGAATGGATATAGAGCCTTGCTTCTGAATAAAATATACGTATGTTTTATTGAAACTATAGAAACTAATCATATATAAATACGTGGATCTGTTTGAAAGGACCGAGCGAATAAATAAAGCATGCTGACTACTGGCTGACTGTATATGTATCAGTATTCATATCCCGTCCTTTCAAATGGAACAAAGCACACATTTTTGCCAAGTGCAAACAGAACATACCTACGTAATATTCAACAGACAGCCATTGAGAGCGCGGTCGTCGTTGCTAAAATTAAATTCAGCCTTATTTCCGTAATTTATACGAGATAAATTTCCTGCTTTTATAAATCTTTGCAACGGATTCAAATAGTATTACGTTTTACATATAAACACTCGAACAAGCAAGCCAGCCTGGGAGAGTGTGTATACATTGCATAGCTTTAAAAACGTTCAAATGTATGACATAGCTGTTTATTAATTACAGACGCTTTCATGGAAATTAGGAGACGTGATACGTCAAAGCTTGTCCATTTCCATACAGATTCAAACTTCAAACATTCGTCAGCATTGCAATACTTCATATGTGAACTGCTAACACTCTGTCACATATAGTCTGGTTCCAACTATACTTACAAATTCTAGAATATATGTACATGTATATATGTATGTACAATTATATTTGAGTTATTATACGGGAAGAAATAATGAATGAAATGTTTTTATGTGAACAAATACTAAAAGTGATGCTGTATATCTCAATAAATAATGTACAATGTCGTCATAAATTGCCGACATGCAATAATTAGATTTGGAATTTTACCTAAATTGTATACAACACGAATTTCAGTTTTAAGCCCGCAATATCAGTCTCCATAAATAATAACGGAATACCGACTACCGTCCGCTCGCTTCGCTGTATGTATGTATATGTATGTAGAGGCAGCTAGCAAGCAAGCAAGCAAACATTGATTCATAGGTAGAATGTAGAGTGTGTGTAGAGTAGAGATGAGAGAATGTAGGTATAGGCTGATGAATTATCTACAGTACGACGCAGTGTGTGTGTGTGTGTGTGTGTGTGTGTCGGTATGTGTGAGAAGAGATAGAGGATCGCATGTAATAATGGGATAAGCCGGTGAGTCGAGATACGTCCAGGTAATCCATATTTCTCCTTTCATATTGCTGCATATTCGTTCGTTCGTTTGATTTATGATGTTTTTCCCCTGCTGATAAATTTTCTTGGCGGCTCTTTGTTGTCCTTCGTAAGATTTTCATAAGGAAATAAATAACAGACACAATGAGAGAGCGGAAGAAAAGAACACGCGGAGAGAACGAGTGAAATATAGTTGGTGATGCTGTACCATAAATGTACGAATAATGTATAGGATTCATTGTGCAAAGACCTTCGTTTCCACAATTTACTTGACACCCTCGTGGAAAACGCATTTGTTCCTGCTCAAATCTATGACACATAACTGTCCCATTACGCCCACTCAACAAAACATCTTCAAAAACCCATTTTTTTCTTTTATACAAACACACACACACACCGGTACGTACGTACGTACGTATATGAACATCACACACAATGTATTGTTCGACAACTATTAGCCATTTAATTTATACCATGAATATGGTAATCAAATGAAAGTGTGTTAGAAAACAATGAATATTCCATACCCTCTGTCTATCGGTAAGCGTTTTTATTTATGAGACACCAGGGAAAGTCTTTCTCAACATCGTACATGAATATATGAATCGATTAATACATATATGTATGTGTGTATGTGTGCTATATGTAACAGTGGAATGTACACGTGTATATCATATTAGTTAGACACATAATACTGGACTATTTCCTCGCTCTCTCATTCTCCTCAACTTGTATGTGTAATGATCTGTTGTTAATAAATATAGTTAAATTATACAGGTAAATCAATAATTGCGCATAACTGTACATCATTCTAGAAATAACGGGTCTACACAGGGTAACGTTGCGATTTGCTGAATCTTGAATTTAAATATACTCACCGTGTATCCATCATTGAAGGGCAAAACTGTAATCATCTCTCTTTTTTTACGTTTTTTTCCCTCTTTCGTTGTTCTGCTTTGTTACCCGCAAGTGAGATTTACAAAATTGAATTAATTAAAAAATGCATAAATTCCATTTTTGCTCACGTTGTGTTTTTCTGCAGAATACACCGTCGGCAGTTTTCGTATAAAAAGAATCATTTACATAAATTGTCATGCACACTTGGAAGAAATAAAATCTTCCTCTGCACGATTACTCCATGGATCTGTAGTCTTCGTACATTTCAGATACATATATATTCTTACCGACTTGTAATTGAATATTATTTACTACTGGCAAAGTTATGCAGGAATTTCTTTAAAATTATTCCATAAATTAATATAAACGAAATAATCGTTAGTACACTATGTTTATTAAGTTTGTCCAATCATCCTGAAAAGAGGCTAATAGACTTACGGTAATCCATCAATTTGTTGATTGAATAATTAAATCGTTAAAATTGATTACTAACAATTTGTAATCTATAAGATACCAGTACCGGGATAAGTGTGTAATAATACTTGTTATGTAATGTGTATAATAATGATTATCTTGTTTCACTAACTAGCATATCATTACATTCACTTTTGCATATCATTACAACAGAATTATTTTATATACCGACAACTCAATTAGATTCTAGAACAAACAGCATTATAAACGTTCTCATTATTTCAATCATGATTTTACAATCATATATTACAATAGACTAGACGGTATTTGATTTTCTGTGTTAATAAATATCGTATCGTATGTTTTTCTAATATATATGTATGTTGTTTTTTGCAGGTGAGTTTCATCTATCCATGGCCGGGAGCATTCAGGTATTCATAAGTAAATAGTAAAAAATAATTTCGTGCACGTCACTGGATTGGTGCACGTGGTACGCTAGATGAAAACGGTGTGCCCGCGGCGATCACACAAAGAAACACAATCAAGGAAAACGTTCCCGAACGTCTATCTGGTGTTGGAACGTATCGTACATACATTTGATCCTTGCTATATTGCCAGCCTGGGCTCAACTATACACACAAATAGTGATATAGTGTGTGTGTGTGTGTGTGTGTGTAAGATTGTACATAGGGGTTAACAGTACCGAGTTATTTATGCACCCCTGTGTATCGTTCACCTTAGTACCGTCACTATTCCCCTCACCAACAACCCGTAACCATGCTCGACCATTCTCTTCTTCTTCTTCCTCGGTCTGTTGTTTCTACACCACCAACACCAACACCACTACCGCTATGTTCTGTATCGGAATATGAACCTGGAATTATGATCGCATTCGATTTCGTTTCATATTTTATTCAACGAAGGTATACGTTACATATATTTACATTTCTTTAACGTAAACGTCTCCGACGCCCTTACCACCACCACTAGCACCATCAGCGACGCCATCGTCGATGTTGTCGCCGCCACGAACTGATATCGTGGCACTGAACCTGTAATTTGAGAAAATGTATTTGTGTACATTTACATTTTCAGTTTCTCCTGTGTGTGTGTTTGATCATAAATTATTTAACTGTACAAGAGTATATATATAAATATAAAAAACATTTTATTCATATATTTATTTACATACACAGTGAATTATTTATTTCAACATTGACAAGAAAACCGATCCAGTGAATTGATTTATTTCGATGTGTTAAAAATATTCTTTAGAAGGAAATTTATTCAGTAAAATCAAAAGAAATGAAAGTTGCGAAAATTTGCTTTGAATAAAACTTTCATTGAAACGAGTCTGCAAAGTTGTAATTCATTTACAGCCGAAACTTTCTTTTGCAGTTTACTTAAATCCGAAAATTCACCACTGCATATTTCCAAAGAAATATTAAATGTTATACAGTATATTTCACTGCCAATCATTTACATATTTCTGTTCTGAAAAAGTGAAAAATTCTCTCAGTATAACTTGTAACAGAAGTTTAATTGATTTGCATAATATCTGACGCAGTTCACAGAGATATTGTGAGAATGAATCTGTTATTTCTGTTGAAAAATTTACTCCATATTATTCGTTATCGTGGCCTATTTATTCCATTTTATGTAAATATTTTGCACATACATACTGCGTACCTTATCTGAGCTGGGCTTAGTTTGTAAAACTGCGTTTTCAAATAGTTCAGACTGCGAAGAACTGGGAATAAAGGGAACTCTCATATGTTATCGCAGTATCTATGACATGTATTTACTGGTACAAGTCATTTGGTTAGAATGTAAATAGAAAACATATATGTACTAGGACAGTTGAGTATTGTACTGTAGACGTGCAGAGGATATTGGCTGGAGAGGAGTGAAAAGGGACGAGAGGTAGAGATGGTAGTGTGAGTTTCATTCCTAAGAGGCTATTACGATGAAAGCCACACAACAATGACTACTTAAGCATTGTTGCTCCCTTCATATTGCTGTTTGAGGACTGGAGATCAAAACTGTAATTGGTCTGGCAGAGTTATTATTCCTGGCATGCTTGTTATTGTGATGTAAAATTACTGACGGATCTCCAAGCTTCGGGTATTGAAAGTTTCCTGCTGACTTGTGTGTGCCTGTAATGTATGTATGTACCACGTACCTGGTTGCTAGGCGGCAGCACCAACACCAGCACCAGCCGCCAGTGTAACTCCTATTAAACTTGTTGTAAAGTTTTCTGAATTATAATAGCTTCTTTATGCAAGTAATTATTTTTCAGGTTTGCGACTAGTGAAGCATGCGCTTCCGAATAATATCTTCATAATTACAATATAATCATCATTTGCACAGCAGGAATATTGTCTAGTTACAAGCACAAAAGCATATATATTCTAACAAGTAATCCTGTTCACTTGTATTACCGTACAATGACAATGAAATAACTAAGAGAATATGTATTTAACAATATTCAAGTATCATCATCTATCTATATCTAAAACTAATAATCGTGTACATTGTTGTAATGCACACGACGCTCCCCCTTCTCTCTTTCAATGTAACGATGGAAAATTACTGTCTCAGGGTCTAAAACGTGATATAGACATAAGCTGATACAATACCAGCATAGGGTGCAGATTACAATATAATTGCGTACAGGTAGTGACGTGTACATAACGCACAGAGAGAATATAGGGGTGTGTGTATTGTAACGTCGTAATATATTATACATACAAGCAGATGTTATTTTTTTCTATATCACTACAAGATATTCTTTTAACTGTAATCAATGATCTGCTTGTATGTTTCTGATAAGGATGATTTTTTAATTTACAAACTGAAATCTATTTACATGAGTAACATGAGAATGTACACGGTTAGTGGGAAATATTTCTCGTACAAATATTTAGTCAGTGTGTCAGTTATATGAAGAATCATTGTGATAATGTTTCTCTATGCGGATTCTGTTATTGTATAAATATTCCGTATGCTTATCGCTGGTTTCTATGCAGACTTTTGTTCGATTAGTTTTTGGAAGTGGAATGATGCAAGGTTGGTTTACCTTAACAACAGGAAATATTCCGACACAAATTGCATTATTCACACAATTATATTTCCGGTCCGCCCTTATTCAGCACCCTTAGGTACCTGGTACCACGTGGCACCCTTATAGTCTGTAGGTATCGTATCTAGACAGAACAACCACCTACCTCCCTCCCTCCACCAGCCGTACAGCCGACAGTGGACTCACCCTCACTGTATGTTCGAAACATCACGTAGCTACTTGCAAGATTAGCTATTATTTTTTCTTGCTAATGCTCTTGCAGTATTTTCGTTATGCGTTCTTCTTTCTGCTTCATGTTACACCAGGGAGATTTGCACTGAACACATGAAATATTCTTTAATTTCCTTCTCGAAAATTGCAAGAGATTAGCGGCCCTCTTTAGAATACGTAACGAAAAATATGCGCAATACGTGAACTCTTTTTCTACTCGGCTGTAGTACTGTTTTATACATGCAATTATAAAACGTCCGGGACTTGTAAGTAATTACTTGATTCGTATATAAAGTATGCTACACTATAATTATCATGCTTAACGCATAATATATATTATATTTCATCATCAATTTCATTATTACCAACTCTATGTGACAAATAATATTACACACGTTACAGAGTAAAATGTTTAATTAAAGTGTGACATCGACAATTAGAACATCAATGTTTATTACTATAATAATAATAATTTGCTAATTGGAAGAATGAATGTTGTCAATAAATACCCTGTGTTAATGATAATTAATTTATTGATTCACATATTTGTTCCCGTTCAAATTTCAAATCATAGTAATGAACAGTTTAATATTAATAAATTTAATAACAGTTGATGAAATACTAAATTTATAGCACATACTGTATTGTGAGAATTGCATGGAATTATTATTTGTTTGGTAGATACATGGATAGATAGATAGGTAGAGGTAGAGGATAAATGTATACCTTTGTAATGTAATATACGGATCTAGTTCGACACATATGTAATACCAGCTGAATACACTTACAGCATACATAAATACGCCCGTTGCATTCTCCTCCTCTCGTACAGTATAGAGGAGGACCTTCTATTAGCCTGTGTAAACAATACACGTCAGTGTAAACACAGCTGAAACAGCCTTTTCCAAGACACGGATAGTTGCCTCTCCACTCGACGTTCCGACTAATAGTTTCCAGAAATTTCCGAATGTCTTCTGTAATTTACACTCACTACTAAGAGGTGACAACGTGTATGTATTTGTCTGTTTGTTCTTCAAACGGTTTTATTACATGTACGGGTTTTAAAACGGTACCGACACATACAGACATTCCTGACTTGTATAATATCAATCAGTTCAGTTATATTGAGATTAAAAATAACTTTGTTTGATTTATTTACACGTAGTCTATGGATCTTGGGGGAATTGTGTGTTATTTTATTAGGTTTTTATGAAGCGAGTTCTTAGAGAGTGTGTAATCTGAAGCTTGTGTTTTCGTCGGAAGCTCGTAAATTTGTGTAGGCCACTCTACTGCATCTGGCATAGCAATTAAAAGGCCGGGGTTGATATTTTCAAGTTCGCGTTAACATCGTTTCGGCTCTCCGCATATTAAATCGCTGTTAATCTGTTGAACGTTTTAAGGAACAGTGTGTCCCGGTGCGTCTGACACTAGCTAGCCTAAACAAACTACAGAGTGCACGATTCCATTCCATTCCATTCCATTCCTCTGCCTGGCCGGGGCTGGCATGGACTGACTGACTGCGTGCATTATCAACATCTGCTAGAAGTGTTGCTTTTAGCCGCTCCAGTCTAAACTATATTATGCACATTTGCTCTAGCGACAGACCATTGAGTGAGAGAGTGGTACGTACACTGGCACCGAGTGCAGACCACACGCGTGCTGGTGTATCGGTGCAAAGCTAGTCGTAAAACACCGCAGGACAGATAATGAACTGTTTGTTCAATGACATTTATGCCTCGGAGATTATCTACTCCAAGTGATCTGTAATTTTTCCCTGCACGCGTCGTCAAGTGGGAGGCAGGAGGTTTGTTTATTGGCAAGATATGTACAGAGCGGGCGTACATCAACACAACTTACTCTCTCTCTCTCTGTCTCTCACTTCTAGCTAGCACGGACACACACACGCTTTGCTAATGATATTGCATTTTATTTTATAACTTTATCTGTACCGGTTTCACACTAGTCCAGCACTCAGGGTATATACGAGGCGTATGTTTATGAGCAGAGCTGTAGTATTGAATAAACAGCTCCGAGTAAATTACGATTGTAAATAATACTAAAAGTGTTCTCCCCGATACTGTATATATAAATATATACATATATTTATATGTATACAGTATTTCTACATAGACTAGAATTCACTAAAGCGAAATGGCCATTCCATAATCATATAGCTGGGATTATGTATGTAGAAAATAGCAAAGGACCCATTGAAATATAGTTACTTTGAGTATGTCCGCTGCAGCAGGCAGCCAGGAGGTAAAAGGACATTATATACAAAATGAACCTGGGGATATTAGTAATTAAATATTGAAATTAGTCTGGTATAAAGGTTTTAGAACATGCAAGTATTTTACAGTACATTGTACCTACAGGTAATACCGTTTTTTCATTAGCTGGAGATCAGAATTTAAATTGTAGATAAAAGCAATTCTATTTACGACGCACTTCCATCCAATTAAAAATTCACCGACCTTATGTGGACTGCGGTGAAGTCGACGTCCCGGCCATGAAAAAAATTAAATATGAAGATTGTTTCGTTGTTTATGCAGCTATTTTAATTTCTCTTTGTAAATTTGCAAAGGTGTCAGGTTTACGTAGCAAATTAATGTGCAAACAAAGTTAATTGTGTCTTCAGGCTGTAACTTTAAAATTCCATCCAAGATATTCATTTCCGTCTGAAAAAAATCCATTTTCAGACCGACTCGCTCGACTGCGTTGCGAATGGACCTTTTCATTATCAACATTCACAAAACCCAGGACGCGATCTTATTAAAATTATTATTAAAAATCAGAAAAGCAACGAAACGCTTCTCCCCATTCTATGAGCCAGCTGCAGTTTGGCAGTCGTGTAGTAAATTGAGAATCTTCACTGCTCTCTTGTATTAAGTACGGGAGAAGCGAACGGAGCATATAGGTTTCATGGGCACATTCAAAATGAGCTTCGCAACAGACGATGTGTAAAATAAGCTGGTGCCGAGGTCTTGCACTGCACAGTCGCCACGTTACATCCTCTACTAGTTTCTCTGTCACACACAGGAGACTTCATCTTTAAACATTACACTCCATGGATCGTTCAAATATCAACACTTTCACAATATCTACTCCAGCTTACATAGGAATATTTCATTAACTTACATGACTTGTATCTTTGTATAGTACTGGAATAATGTGTACTGATTTGTTGTAAGAGTTAGCTAATGCTTCTAGAGATATTACAGGAAGTGTAAATTTGCTAAATGCTGTTGAATTCATGCATCCAGTTACAACGAGATCCATGGAGACAGGAGAGTTCGTGTGCTGAACAGAGTTGGTGAACAGTAATGTGTGCGTTCTTTCCTTCGGGGGTTGACTTTAATTTATTTTACCGAATAGACTCGACGGCAGCGACGGTGTTGGTGATGGTGATGGTGTTGGTGGTGGTAGTTGGATGAGTTAGGTGTATACAGGTAAGGGGAAATCACCGACAGACGGACGGACAGAGAGACTTACGTCTCGCACGTATATACTTATATATACCCTGTGTATGCGAGTGCGAGTGTAAGGGGCTTTAATGGCACCGCCTTGGTGATAACTCTCGACGACCCCTCACTTTGTCAGCCAGATATTTACGATGTCGAAGTTTGCTTATCTCATGATGAAATTTTTGGGAATTGTTCTTACGTTGGCATGTCACCTAAAAATTTTACTGTCTTTTTACAACGTTTGATTATTAACGAGAGATAAAGGAAAAGGTTTTATACAGAGCCGGGAATCTTTAGCATGAAACGAAACTTGATTTATTGACTTCTAAAAAAGTCTATATAGTAGATAGCTCGTTCATATGTCAGTCAGTTACTCAATTTAGTGAAATTACTGGATATTATCTGTATAGGTCCTGTAATTATTATACTAATTGAGTTGTATATTTTTCTGTCATTTCCCCATATGGTTTATTAGTATTATATGTGTAGTTATGTACATGTACAGACGTGTTTGTTAGTAAATGAATGGATAAAAAGTTGCATGTGTCAGTGCACACATTGACATAGAAGCAAAAGCTTTCACAGATCGGAATAAACGCGTGACGTATTTAAAAACCCATTTCCTATACACAATACTTCCGGTGAAGTAAAAAGTTGTCGTCGTCTTCGTCGTCGTCGTCGCATTTCAGTATGACGCGACAACCAACACTTCTTGATGTGGTTAACTTCTGACGCCCGAAACATTCCGTCGCCGCTCTCCAAAGACACTAACACTTACACAAAAAACCCAAAAAACTCGAACAAAAAATCCTCCTTGTGTGTTTCAGATTTGATAGGGGCTATTTTCAGTTCGCTTACGTAGTCGTAGGAGAGGTGTAAATTGTAGATCGCTCCCAACCAGACAATCACTCCGTATAGACATGGCATCGACTAATGGACCTTTTTTTGTCTCTTGACTTTATTTCTGAAGAGCACTTTTTATTTGCCTTTTTTCCTAAAGAAAAGTGTCGCATAAATGCTGTTGCACCAAATACCTGCAGTGAAAAAACAATGTTTAGTGTTGTACCTTTCATAGTTTAACTGCTCATAAAGTTTACGTTCTTCATTCAGTGGCCTAACAATATACTATTAGGTTTTTATTTGTCTGTGTTTTTTTAAAAGAAATTATTTTACCATTATATACTTACAGCGTAGCATTAAATTGTTACAATTTACTAGTTTCTTTTATATGTATCTTGTGCTCATATAGTTTCACGGTATTTTGAACAAGTTTATATAAGTAATATCGTGTTAGTTTGTATAAGTATTAAATAATGAAGTAATATAAATTAGTGGCATGTCTTGATGACGTCGCCCGTTAACATTCACTGGAAAGAAAGAAAACTAATTACGGGCGAGCACAAGTGTCTCTGATAGAGCGTGTTTTATAGACGTCTAGATATGACAGGTGGTGTAGGTATGTGAGAGAGTTTAGCTTCGGCTGGCACGCGTCTGCTATGCACGACTGTATAACTGTCAAACACTCTCTGTCTCTCTCTCTCTCTCTCTTTCTCTGATGCTCTATGCTCTATGATGGTATAACGTGTATGTTCTAACGTGTAGTTGCCAGTGTGCGAGGCCCTCTGCGTTTAATATGTTTCGTGTCAATCATTCTAATGATATTTCAGGCGAACCCTTTTCATTTTGCAGCCCTGCTATCGCGTCGTTTGACGCTCAGTGAATGACACTTGGCGCCGGCTGGCTCGAGCGCTACCCCCTCTTCCCTCCCACTTCACTATCCACCCCATCCTTAGTCGACCACCACGAAACTCTAATATTTCATCACCACCCTCCCGAAAAAAAACCCGCTGCCCCTGCACTTTTTTCTCAATTTTTTATATTAAAATATCGATTATGAAACATGCAATATCCGTATACGGATTTTTGGTGTGAAGGCGTCTATTTTTTCATTTTGTACGAATATCCCCGGCCAAATGAATAAGACGACGACTATTCAAGCTGATGTTACGGGATCAAATTAAACTTGAACTCTTTTGTAACGTATTTTATTGGTTCCCTTTCTTACTTCTTCCGTACACTTGAATGTACAAATATATATGCGAGGATTCTTTTATATTAACGTACGTTTGTCTGTATGTATATTTGCATGTACATACTTTATATTTCTCATTTGCCTCCCTATTACTTTCCTTCTGTGGAATTATACCAGCAGAAATATATTTATATTCAACATATAAGATATATGAATAATGTAAGGAAAATTCCCGAACATAACTCTCTATATATAAGACCTGTTGAAATTGTCTAAAATTGTCCGATATTAACCTAAATTTAAATGTCAGTTTGAACTTTACGAAAAACTGTGAAAACCTTTTCATTCGCCTCTTAACACACTTTCTGCCCGTATTGTCAAAAATAAATAATTTCCTTCTGAATATCACGATGCACATATTAAATTGCTTGCATTTGTGTGCGTGTGTGTTTATATGAATATTATAACTGTAAAAAGTGAAATTCGATATATGTATTTATTAATAACCGTATGTTAAAATAACCGGTTTTTGTTTTTATTAGATGGAAATATGTCGGAATCAATATATGTATAGTTGAGTGAACTGATATATAATTTGGCCTGCAGGTGCTTGAAAATAATGACTAATATATACAGATAGATAGCAGTGTTACTATGCATGCTACCATATATTTTGGCATTTTATCCAAAAGCTATGGCTTTTTATGATGTTTGTGAACACAATCATTGATAGACATCATCAAGTCATTGATTTATTTCATCTGTATTCGTATTCGGAAGCGGTCATTAACCCCAGCCGTGCTGTTAATCATATCGTCTTGTCAGCGTCATCTAAATAATGAGTGATTTGTTAAAAATATATTAATTAACTAAGATTTATGTTTTGATTAAGCGTCATGAAATGTTTTACTGCCGAAACTCTGTTCACCAGTCAATGAACAAAACCGTTAATGAAGTCTACAATATAGGCTTGTTAGATAGGGACAAGGCGCCAGAATTAATAACTAATGAAATGTGATACATAATTAAAAAGATAATTTTTTCTCTCCATATTCACTTAAGCAACATACGACTGCAGGCAATTGTATGTATGTGTGTAAGGGACATTCGTGTTCGATTCCATTAGCGTATGTCGGCTTTACATCAATGTTTATGAATTATCTACGGAAGTGTTTTCATATTGATTACGATCTTGTCTTGTTTGTTGTCGTACACACGAACTCTGTCTGCAATTCATTCAGTCTACATTACCAACAGTTACTGGCCAACCTACCGATCTAACTGTTGTGACATTTGCAAACGTGTCATGTGACATTCACAGCAACCAGGCAGATCTGTCATTTTCTACACCATACTCACACTCTTTATTATATGTTGTACATGAAATATTTTCACCAGTATATTGACTGTTTGTTTTCAAGTGTAAATGTTATTTGAAGTAGAACTTTGTGAAGATATAGTGCTGCATGTCCTGATAGCTTCGTCGCACGTAAATAAAATAAAAATGTAGCAGATTCGAGCGAGCGTTGCCAGAATAGAGAGATCAAGTTGGGTAAGGAGGCACCAACACCTGCAACAACAACTAAATCTAAACACTTTCTCATCACGTATCCGTGATGCAATAAATTTTCAATTTACCAATATCTCTGGTGTATGCAGCTCGGTGAAATGTTCTTACATGTTTTATAGTGTCCATTATCTCTCACGGCCAGACCTGCTCACCACCCTACACTACCCTAGCCGGCAATGCCCTACCCTTGTGCCATGATGTTTCTATATAGAAAATCCCATTGTTTATCTGTTGTCCAATAACAGCGTCTTCAGCAGGCCGAGAGGGCCGCCAGTACATCTGAAGTGTCCACTTACAGAGTCTGGCGACGGTCATAATCTTGGAGCATGGTCTGTTTTCTGTTATACCTACTTGACAGCCATGCTTGTGTTATTATTTGGTGACTGTCCCTGCTGAAATATGTGCACTGTGCATTCTATTTCTACTATTACTAGACATTGCACCGCTTTCAGCAGTATTCCAACTACACTCCTGTACGATATTGCTTTGTTTCTTCTGACCGTTGACATACAGTCAGATTAAAACTGTATTTGCTAGGATGTTCCCAAGGAGCTTCACGTCATACGACACATATATTTGCTAGTAATGTTTTATTCAACAAACAAGTGCACTTTTACAAATCCATACTTGTTGAACAGATGCTTTATGTCACAAAGCAAGTTGTGTGAAACATTCGCGAAATTTTAACACTGTTCTTCACATATATTTGTAACTTTCCCAATATTCCTAATTGTACATTGGATAGTATATAAAGAAGAAACATATTCCGGGAATATTGTACGTGTCGAAAGAATTGTGAAATAGGTGCAGGTGATAAATTTCCATGTTGTATAAGAGAACATTAGTCATTCAGTTTGGATATTCTCACGGGCCCCAGTCACATCCTCCAATCCTTGGTACAGATGATGTACGTGTATAAAATGACATTGTGTCACTTAGATGATGACAAAGCTTATATCGTATAGGAATATCGAGGAGATTTGAAACGGATCGCGTTTTGACATGCCTATGTGTCATACATTCGGCTCACTCTGATAGAAGATTATCCTATGCTGTTCTTTTCCTTGACAGAACCGGGACCAGCATCAGAAACGACAGATCTCCCTGTGACATGAGAAGCAATTGTTACTACATATAATAATACTTACATAGCTTGTATAGCTGTGTGCTTGTCTCTCAACTAACATACATATATGTATGTAGAAACTGTTAGAATTAAGCATTGTTGTTATTTCACTAATGTGTAGTAGACATGTACAGAATGAATAAAAGTAAAACGATAACTAAACCACAGAACGGAACGTGTTTCTCTATACAAACCAAACTGTCGGCAGAGAATATTTTCAACTAGAATTTTAATTTTTCAACTGCACTGTGAAGTTGCTGGTCGGAATTTAATTTGCAATGTTCCTCGTGAAACTTTTGTAATTTTTTTATACTCCTGAACGCAAGCGGAAATCTGCCGAGAGATTTAAAAGAGTTTATTAATAACTCAAAGAGTGGTTGGAGGTTCATGTTTATGCAGTGAATGTTCAATTCCAGATCAAAGCTGCTTTCCAAAAAATGTTTTCATAAAAAACTCAATAAACTGGGCCTTCTCTCTATGAACGTGAAATTAAACATTTATGATTATGCATGGAATATATTCTTGTTTCGTTCAAAATAGCAACAGCAACAACTGTGCACTTTCATATCGGTAACTCTTTCCTTTTCCTTTATTAGAAATGATAGAAATATTTATTAGATTTGTACAGACTAATGTCGAACAGAAGAATGACAAGTGAATGAGTGAATTGAAATCGGCTACACGCGTACGGAGAAATGTCATTAACTGGTGAGTAAATAATGAATTTATGTCTGAATCATCGGTAATGCGAGCCAGTGTTGTCTGAGAGCTGCAAGTAGCTGAGAGCATGTTTCTAATTTATAAATTAGACTTCCTGTTTGCCGAGTGAAGTGGTTTTAACGCATTTAAGCTCATGATAAACGAATAAAAGATTCGTAACTGGAAACTCTTGACTCACTGTGCTAGTAGTACTGTGCGGGGATTTCCTTACTTGCTTCTCCATGGTTGTAGAAGGATGTGGCTGGATAGTAATGGTGGTAGGTTACATCGATTCACTCACTACATACGCCACGCCACGGACGTGTAATTTTCCGTAAATTGGATGGTGAAGTTTACGTTTGCTCGGAAGAAATGTCTGATCTTGATTGGACGTATCACGCGACACACTATCAGCAGTACAGTGTTTATCGATACTTGTTTCTGTCGGAAGGCATTACGACGGCTTACAACCGACTTATTAAAAGTTACCCCGGCTCTAGTACAGTCGACTACCGCTAGTTGGTGCAGACACTCTAATAAGCCGCATTTACAGATGGAATTGCACCCAAAATACCGAATTTATTAACGCGAATTAGGACGGAGCACAAGAGAAACGGTCGCCGGTGCAGGAGTATGGCAGGAGAATTCTAAGATGTGATAGGATAGTACGCTTTGCGTGCTACAACTTGTCTTGCCACAAGTCGAGAGCGCACTGAAAATTAGCGGTTAGACTTAATATATTGTCCTGAAATGTAAATGTGTGCCATGTTCAGGGAATAAGTATGTCTCTCTGCTAGTCGTACAAACGTACCATGATCACAGTGCGAGTTAGGGGGTAGAAATGTGAAGTTAGTGGTTGCAACTGTACCGAATTATATAGAACATAGAGAAGTGGCGAGGGCAGGAAAGCAATTCAGAATCGATCTGCGCTACGTAATCGTTTTTCCCGGTTGGCGAGTTGTTTTATTCGACATGATTGCTCCGCGAATGGAAAGTATAAAAAGTCGATAGTTTTATTGGCCGTACACACGACATATCATCACAGAGGAAGGAAATTAATAACCCTTCAATTCGTCTGTCATTCGCGATCACGACCGACACATATGGCATTTAAATATTGTGATTATTTTTCACCAAGTCAAATGACAACGTGCATCTATTATTTAGCAAACGGTATTGAGATCTCGTCGGCATCGGTGACCTGTAGTTCACACGAGAAAAATTAGTGTTTGTTTCGTGACTTGCGGTCCGTAATTAGCATTGTCCTACGTACTGGTACCGGTACCATGTACACCCACACATATACACATTACTCGTCAGTGTAGAGTCGGCGGAAGATGTGTCCATGTTGTATGGGTCAGTGCGGCGTCAGTCGCGGTACCAGCGACGGAAGGTGAACGTAAAACGACCCGCTCGCATGTCACAGATGGCGACAGGTTCATGGCCATAGGCGTACTCAGCAGCCATTCACTGTACTCACTCAATATTATAACACTGATGTTCATCTATCGATATGTTATTTAATAACAATAACTAAATACAAGTATATTATACAATAGAAAGAGAAATGTTCTAGAACGTTGTGACTGTACGTTTCGTATACAGATAACTCATATCGACATATTGTTTAATTAGCTGTTATGTGTAGAAATGTCAGGAGTATTTAGGAAAAGTTGCACGGTAATGTTAGTTTCTGGTCTGCTGGACATAGCGCCACAAGGATACAATTATCCGTTTCACATTGCGTACATACACGTACGCCTATGGCAGTGCGTGTTCACAGACCGTTCGTTCAATGCCAGACTGGCATATAGTACACACTAATACTATATAAATACACATGTACACATACATATATATGTAGAGAGACGGTGCCATACAACAATCAGGGCTTACTTTGACCAGTGTGTCGGAGACAAGCTAGTGCTACGTGTGTGTGTATGTGTTAGGGCAAGGGACGAGGTAGAGAAAGGTTGGTAACAGTGTATACATGCCCACTGACCCCACATGTAGACAACACCTCGGCGTCATGCACAGCCAACTAGTATTTAATGTCCAGTTTTGCCGGCTAACCCATACGTTTGCATGGAATTACAGTTTTTTGTGAATAAATATGCGTAGCGTGCAAAAATGTGCACGAAAAAATCTAGTTGTTCTTTGTTTTTGTTACTTTGTATGCAAGATGAATGTTAGTGTAGTACAGAATAAATAAAATCTGACAGTATTGCGGTATTATTGTGTGTAGGTACATACACAGTTTCCACTGTTATATTATTTGATTAGTAATGTTTATAGAAATTAACAACACATACATATATGTATATGTAGGTAGATAGATACTTGTTTATTTCTCTAGAATGTTATTGTATAGAATTGCTGTATTTACAAGAGAATAAGTGTATTCACGTCATGGTCTGTGAGACGTAAAAATTCACACAAAAGCAGGGAAAAAATGAAGTCGCGACTACGAGACATATGTGTAGGATATTTTATCTTTTCGCCTTGAAAGTCGGTGTTACCGGTGTGTTCTCACGAATATTTATTTGACCTGTAGGTGTGTATGTGTATGTGTGTGTGTGCGTTGTACAAAGAGGAGAGAAGATGCCTCATCTGAACCGGCTGTCCAACTCAACTGTGGAACAATAGAGCTCCATATCTCATCTAGTTCTGTCTACTAAGACATGATACATTTGTCCTTCTCAAGTCTTGAAGAATTATATCTCATTCCGCGTCGCTAACCGCTCACATTTACACACATACAAAATATACACTTACTTTCTTTACTTCATACAAATTTATCATTTCACCATATGAAGTGTTGTTGTGTACTATTTATAGATATATTCAACGCCGGTTCTAACTTGTTTCACATTTGATTTGTTTACATCATGCCAGATTTGTTTAGAGAATATAAGCTCGAGTAGTATACAGGATTAACAGCTGTAGTACCCGGTGAGGATTTACAAATAGATTCGATAAAATATTATCTTCTACAGCATTCATTTCACTCAAGTTATTTAACGTGGAGAAAAGTGAAATTATTTGAAATGCCAGAAGTTTTGAAAGTTTGCTACTTGTGTCAGTGTATGTATGTGTTGTTTTCTGTAACAGTGTATTGTTGAAACCATACATACACCTGTATGTACTAGTAGTAATAAACACAGAGAATTTATGATAAGAGAATTGATGCATGGCCATTCAAGTATCTCAGTTACTTGGTAAAATGATGGGACTCGCATGCACCAACATAAACATGAAACGCATCTATCTACACTGGTGTGGACATGGTTGCTACATGTATTACACTGTTATCTTTAACGAACATTACACGGCTACCCTAAGTAATAAACACATACAACAATTACAGCACCCGCCAGGCTATCATTCTATCTTATCTCCTTGCAATGTTCTCTTCTCTTCTGTCAAGGGATCAGCGTGCGCAGAGGGGGGGACAGTGGTCTTACATACATACGTATATCCTCGAGGGTACAAGATGTCTTGCATTGATGGCACACGCTCATAACATCTATAATTGATATAATATTATGATGGTGTTTGTACGGTTGATACTAGCGGCTATATTATTACTAGCCGGTATCCGACTTGAACCATTCCATTGTGTAGGTTTCACATTGGATAAAACTGTTCCACATTCTTCTATGCAATTTCACATCATCCAACCGTATTTCCAGATAATATAAAGATTATATTCATAACGCTTCACGCGTATCCCAGCTGAAAATCTATAATATTTTTAATATCTCTATAGCTTATAGCTGTAGGTTATATATGTGAGTTGTTTCAGAATACGATTAGAATATTTAAAATATAATCAATGTAAATGACTATGTAAGTAAATAGTGAGTAAAGAGGTGAGTTGTGTATATGTTTATATATGATATTTGTATGTTGGATGAAAGCATATTCTAGAAATGTTTACCTACATGTGTATATGGTTTATGGGGGAGTTTTTCTTTATAGCTGTCACATTTTATCATCGCGTAGCATTTGTTTGGCCATTGCTGGATGCGTGCGCGTGCATCACGGAAGAAGAAGAAGAAATAGTACTAGTAGTGAAGGATGGAGGGGAGAACACACACATATACACAGAGTGCGTGTGTGAGAGAGAGAGACAAGGTATTCTGCGTGCAGACTCGTGCCCCGTTATATATATTATATGACACTGCGTCTCCAGGCGTGCAGTTTACGACTTATATAAATTACATAGCCTACTGTGTCTTGTGAGATATCGTAGCTAGTGGGGCAACGTGGCAACAACGATGCTGGTACATTTATACAAACTTTATGTGCTAAGAAAACTATGAATTACGGTTACAACGACTGATTAACGCGCGCTAATGTTAATAATTTCGTTAAATTAGTGCTATGAACAATGTACTTGACAACTGTATAAATAAATGCATTCTATTACAACGTAATTATTTATTATTTTACATTAAATTATCTAGAATATTTGTTGTTAGAAAATACACACACACACATACACACATGTATGTAATGATTAATTTATGTATGTATAGAGATAGGAAACATTGTTTCAGAATGTTTAATTAATATTTGACAAGTGACAGTCATAAATTATCTATTGTATTTCATTACGTATTCGAATAATGATTTTTATTTTCGATACGTACATCAGTACATCCGTCACGAGTCTTGCACTTATGAGAACGTACTGTGATGAAAACGTTGTCATGAATTTATTGCCTATGAATATTAATTCATATATAAAAGTACTACACGCTCATCAATCAAACGCACTCCATAATTTATTACTTTATTTATTCGTCAATGCAGTGTATAAATAATAATTTATATTATATTATAGAGGATATGTTTAATTTGTGTAGTAATTCTGTTAGAATTATATTGTTGCAGATTGCTAGTGTAATATGGCATTTAGAATATAATGATGTGAGTTCAGTGCTAGTCTGGCTGATTTAATGGAAGCCTTAAGCCCTAACTACACTTGTGTTCTACGTTAATTGCATGCATGTTGAGAAAATTGAACTGAAATTACATTATAGGTCCCTGGAAAATAACTACTCCTTATAATGTAAATCAATAATCTTCATATTCAACAACATTATGTGTGCTACAACAATTATGTGTCCTAGCAAATGTTAATCAATACATGTAATTGTAGAAGGACAGCATTGAAAGAAACATGCAGAGTGCATGTAGAGTGGATAATTATTAATATAAACATGTATAAAACAGAAATCGTAAAATAGTGTTTTGTTTATTTGTTTGTTGATTATGTTTGGTGGTTGGTGAGTGGTGCTTTTGTTGATGAACGGATGTTGTAAAGTGTATGTTTGTCAGCCAGTATTTACATAGCATAACTCCAGGGTTATTGGCAGTAAATGGATATCGGTCGGTATGTTGTGTTATGTTAATGAAGCAACGCTAGACCATACATTAATTACACTGCTTGTGTTTATAGTTTGTGTTCACCTCAGCATTTATAACTTTATCAATAACATCAGGGTGTGCCGTACTGAAGTGCACTCGCTGTCGCTACCATTGGTCTCTTTATAATTGTCACATGTTAAAACGATCAGAAATCATACAAAGATAGTACTAACTCTGCATATGTATGTGTGTGTTGATTTATTATTAATTGTAACATTAATGTCATAATTATAAAATACACCACCACCCCCACCTCTGACAGCTCGTAATTTTCCTATTTAGCAATGCACATTGATCAGAGATAGCTGTCAGTGTAAATAAAATACTAACATTATTATTATTATCGTACATTATTCGAGTGATACATAAATCTTTATAGAAGTATCGTAAGTAGATGTAAAAGGAATATAATAATAATTCTCTACAGCCATGGAATGTTCGCTTGTATTCCTTTCTTCCATTATCTATAAGACACGTGTAACACTTTCCAAATATTCCACTGGAATATCTCCTTTACATGCATGTTCAATTTCAGAAATGTGTACATCATCGTGTAACATTACTCAATAATTCCACCTGTGCAACCGACTTGCATGGTGGCTGGTTACCAGCGGTAGTTGTAGTACCGGTTTCCATATAACCATTAAGCGTTAACAAAAACCAATACAATAAATCATATGGTAGTAGCTTCTACTACATGGCGGAAATATCGTGCGTCGTATATTTAAAATCAAACAAAGTTATATACGTACGTATATCGAAAAGCACTTACAGGATTGTGTGTGCTGGCTAACAGGGATATGCTTCGTTGATTCAACGGTACGAGCAGTGTGAAGTGTAGAGAGGAGCGGGGAGAGAGGAGAGAGTGGTGTGTAATGGAGACAATTTGTCACTAGTTGTGGCGCAAGACCTTTTAGCTAGCTGTCACTTGATAGTCACCAAGCCGCCACTGAAGTAGCAAACCACTTGGCTCTCCTTTACACTTCATACACTGTTTTACAACCACTGCTCTAATGCAACCCGTGTCACTAAACCACACCACATCTTCTTTACAATATGACACCGTTGTTCATTCCGGTTAATAACGTAACAATTAAAGTATCGTTCGATAAGTCTTCCCTGGAGGATGTGCGAATGGAAAAAGTTCTAGAATAAATTCAAACCTTACCTGTCCAGTTTATCTGGAGCGAGAGCGAGAGAGAGAGAGGTAGGGTAAAGTTGTGAACAATGGGTGGGTAGGTAAGTTCTGTGAAACTCCGGCACACTACCTGCATTTGTCGTGATAAAAACTTACTATCGCACATCTAAGACACAATTATTCATGCGAAATCCGTATTTCACACAGTACAGAGTTGCAATCAGTTTCAAGGAATAGACGGCTTTATAGTAACAGAAGCCGTGTCCCAAGTCGACGTCTTATTCTGTCGCGATATCTACATAATTAATTGCCAACCATTCAGATAGAGTTGGAGATAAATGAGTCAAATTATTCCTTCAAGAATAGATGCAGACGGAAACATATTATTGCAGCGGATTTTCAACTTACCGGCGACTGCTACATCTACCATCCAACATACAGCATCTAGCGAGCAGCAGCAGCAGCAGCAGCAGCAGTTATCTGAAAATGGAAAGTTTTAATCATATTTCACTTGGCTCGCGCGTATCGTTTTTATTACAAAAATTGATTGTGAAACGTTCCCGTGGAACGTTTCCTAAAATATGCTTTCCCGATATCATCAGAAGTTATAAATTCTTTATAGATTTCTTATTTTCGAATGCACGCTGAGAGGATAATAAAAATGATTTGGATGCTTGTCATATATATGTAAAAACAGCAACCTTCATGTCTATGCTTTCAATCATATATATATATATATGCCTTGTGTTTCATTTAGTTATGCTAAACTTTCATATAGAAGCAGAAAACAACAGTTATTTAGTAGAGTCTTCAAGTGGACAAGCATTATTAACAATTTACGTTAATAAAATTTAATTAGTAGTCTGTTTTTATTGATACCGTAGGTATTCATTAGTGCGTTTAATTGCGGCCTAGCTGTTAATAAAATGAATTTCATTTGATATCCGAAATAAAATTGGTTAATTCAATATTTTTTTAATGAGATTATTGGTAGCAGGTAGTCATTAGTCGGTTTAATTGCATCAGAGCTGTTAATGAAAATGAGCTATTCGTATCACGTGTCCATATGGCTTTTCCCGGCGTTAATTCTCTGGCATCACCCTCACTTTATGGATATCCACCCTCTCTATATATCTGTCTATCTAGTATCTAGTGTATATCGTAAAAATCCGTCCGTTCCGTCAGTGTTGCATGTCTGCCAAGCCGGCTGTCTGTCCTGCGTCCGTTTCATATCACACAACCCTCTTTCTGGACACTACACTACCCACGTCATTGCTATATTCAACTCTATAATACCATGTGCTGTATTTACCGCTATTCAATAACAACCGTTCTCAACTATCTATCTATCTATGTATGTTCGCAGCAGCGCTGGTTGCTATTGTTCTAGAAACACTTGTCCGGACAGCGGTGTAATTCTTTGTCATATGTTATACGTTGTAGGAAATAGCAGTTTACAACATTGTTGTGTATGGTGGAATTTGGAGAGAAGCAAAATGCATATTAAGCCCACAACCGTGTCTAAATATCCGTAGTCAGTATGGCATTTAAGCTGAAACAGTAAAAACTTTTACAGTTTCCTTGTAAAAAAGTTTCATCAGAGAGCAAAGTGTGCATGTGTGTGTGTGTGTGTGTGTGTGTGTGTGTGTGTGTAGTCTGGACTAGCTGGGAGATACAGGAATTGATTAGCTGCAGTGTGAGAAGGGAAATGGCTGTTCCAGCTACTAGTAGTTGTAGTTGAGCGCCCGTAAACAGTGAACGTGTATTATTTTTAAAACTATAAAAACGTTATCCCGCCGTCTCATCTGGTGCTGTTATATGTCTGAGACGCGACGAAGCAATTCGGCACATTCTCTATCTTCATAAATTCTCTAAATGTAGCAAAGGGGACTTATCTTTACGGGCTAACTAAGTGTAAAGGGATCTAACACCAGTTATCTTTTATTATATTTCACCACCAATTAACTTGACTTCAGTTTACAGAAACCAGGCCTCACCACTCTCAAATCAAATTTATTACCTGTGTTATTTACAACTGTGATCATTATTTATTCATTTACTTGTCTTAATACTGTCCCACTAGATTTTACAAATAC
Source organism: Calosoma granatense (assembly GCA_022063505.1). Classification (NCBI taxonomy): domain Eukaryota; kingdom Metazoa; phylum Arthropoda; class Insecta; order Coleoptera; family Carabidae; genus Calosoma; species Calosoma granatense. The sequence goes on from JAGJTL010000132.1 coordinate 726,963, forward strand.
ATTTTCATTTTACATTCTTACTTACTTACTTGTGATGAAGACAATTCCTGAAATGCTATAAATGGTTTATAGATTCAGATAATCGTTGGAAGTAGCTGTTTCAATGAGTCATGTTGCCAGGCACTTTCGTGAATTTACGGTTGGTTCCGGTGGAGTGGTCGACTGGAACTAGTGTTGTTTGTACTTATCTCCTAATTTCAGCTTTACCAACTGTAAACACCTAATAATCTTGCATTTCCCTAAGCTTTATTTACCTTTGTGTGTTTTGTACAGTGATATTCTAGCTGTGTGTAGGGACAAATATTACTCTAGGTTAAAATCTGTTGTTTCGTAAATTCTACTGACTATAACTACCAGCTGTAACTTGTTCCTAACGCACCGTAGCACTGAAATATATGCGAGAGACGAGAGTTATAATTCGGTGTATAGGTTAGGTGTTAGAAAATGGACGGGGCTGTAGATTAGGTTAGATTGTTCAGTGAGCAGTATGAAGCCAGCAGTGTGCGGCTGCTGAATTCAGACATCGCGCACACCTGGTTGCTAATTAGCGTTGTGATTAATTAATATAATATATTAAATATAGCCCCGGTTAGAATGAGAGGTGGGAAAATATTTCGGTTCCGGGTTTGGAATTTATTAGATTACCGGTTAGCGAACGATAAATACGATCCTTTTAATGAAACCCAAACGCTATTTTGCTACCGGATAAAACGGGATTTTAACGTTCAAACGTAAATGAACCCTTCCATTACAGACTCTAGTTCAGTTTAATCCCAAGTTATTGTGTTCCGTGTACTGTACTGAAATTTGCTACCGTTCAAAATGTTCCGCATGGCCATGCATGTGAATACCTGCGCTTACTGCACAGTTACCACTAGTATCGTTTTTATTCTCACCCGGAATAGTACATTTATACCAGTTTATTTAACTAGTCTGAGTGGTCGGGGGGTTGGACTGGCTATTCTGTACAACACTACTACCACTACTACTACTACTATTACTGCCCACATGTGTATATGATGGAATACTTATTATAACGTAATGATTTCATTAGAAGCAGGTGAAAATGAGTGCAGTTAGTGGTTATATGAAGCGTAACCATTGTTTAATTGCCAGGTGAAATAATGTACGCACTATTCAAAGCTCTTGTATTAATCGTAAAATAAATTGAGCTGAACACGGTATGCATTTGTAGGAAATCATTATTTATGAAAAGCTCATTTAGAATTCCGGGACGTGTTTTTACCTGTAAGTACGTGAAGCGAGACAAATTAGTTTACCATTTACTAAATGAACTGGAAAATTTAAATCAATCTTATCATCACACATACACACACAGAGATTATGACGTCATTACGTGCAGGTTTCTTCTTATTTAGTTAACACGTTCATTTAGCTTATATATGGTAGTGAGTGTTCTAATGCGTTGTAATATTATCCTTCGCGGTTGACAAACACTTATATTTTGGCAACATAGGGTCAATCACTTGTAGCTATGCGCGATATAATATGGACACAGTTGACGCTGTTTCACAATCAACAGGAAATAATTATAGCATTTCCAACTAACATAGGCAACGTATGTTAATTGGAATAACATTGATATTATTATATCTACTGACTCTGTATGCCCAATGAAATCATTCTCATCACACATATCCATTGGAAACTATATAATATGAGAATTATTCTATATTACGTGAATGAAATGAACTAATGTATTGTTGTAGTGACTTGTAAGTGAACAGATAGACAAGGTAGTAGGTTGTTCACAAGTGAAGATTGACATTTACAATATATATATAATTGCATTTCTTAACCGATGTTTGCATGCTGTAGTACTCTGGTGATGACAACAGTTACAAGTCAGAGTAACGACGTGGTAATAACCGAAACTTACATAGTTTAGTTGTACATAAACAGCGGAGACCACTAACTATACCAGTTTACAAGTTACGTTCACTAAAACACTTTACATTTAATGAGGAAACTTGAACATAACTTTAATGAACGGATAGATGTGAACACGCACCTATCCTAATCATCACAATCATAATAATACTCACTATATGTATGAAAATATATAACCGAATAATAAGAATACAATATATGTATATTTGATAAATTGGACATAGGACACTCATCATATCATAATGAACATGATTACAAGTTTAAAAGTAATGTGTTTATTTCATTTGGCATGATGCATGTCGATATTCGTTGCATTTGGGACTTGAATAATGACTGTAACGGAACATAGAATGCAATTTTGTTAATTAAATTGAATATTGGTCTGCGGATGGAGTTTTGTTGCGTGAAATATCATACGCCAGTTGATATTACAAATGTTCTGTAAATATAATTAACATGTTGCAAATTTAATGAATCAATACGTTTATGTTTCTCTATGGTGCAAATATACTATACCATAAATATGTCATGTATTTAGTAATGCCCGTAGGATAACTGTATGCCATTGTTAATAATTATCATAGTTCATTGTACCGTACATATATAAATATGCATATATATTATAAATCATCACATGAAAACAACTATGTGCTATTTACTTTAGTTTCCAATCAAATAATGATGAGTATACCTGCATGTAACATGTACACATGTGTGTGTGTGTGTGTGTAATTGTAATATGATTGTAGAGAGACAAGGACGAGGTATACTGGTAGAGGGTATGCGGGGGGAAGTTAGTGTTGTACAAGCGTGATCGATGGGCAGTGACGGCGAGGAAAGATTGGAAGCGGTGCATGGAAGTGCGTGCACGACGATGGTGGCGGCTTCCTCCATAGTAGACGGAGGTCTGACGTATCGCGTGCCGACTCAACCAAGCTACGGTTACGGGTTATAGGCCGTATATCCACAGACCTTCGTGTCCTGGATCGCACACACACTCCGTCTAACGATACTTTAATTCTTTAATATTCTGGCAATAACAAACGGTGATTACAATGATTTGTTTTTCTTTTTCACTGTTGTTCCGTCTGTACTTTTCACTGAATTATTTTCCCCTTTTCCGTAATATGAGAAAAATTACTGTTTTCTAAGTAGTAGTTGTAACAACAACACAACTTCACTCATATCTATATGTCATGCTTACACACACACACAGTCATACTTACTGTTATTCAAACGTTAATTACATTTCTATTCTTTGTACAATGTTGTAGAATAGAGTACTGAATCTAGTTTTATGTAAGTAAGGCTGGAGGTAGCAAGTCCAGTGATTGATATGGCGATGGTAACGATGGCTATTGACGGGTTCTGACTGGTCTCTTCGTAGGTACCGTGCTCGTCCTTAATCCACACACACACACACACACACACACACACACACACACACTGGACAGATTGTAGCAGGATTCGTGTCAGGATATTCGTGCAATGTTCTATTCAACATCCTGCCCACGATGAGTTATTGATAGCTATCTCTCGTTTCAACCACCGGCGATACTGCAATATTGACCGAACGCTAAATAAATTCTCACGTGGCTCTTTCATATACACACACATACATGCACTGTTTATACATACATACTACTACACTTATACTAGAAGAAGACACGCTAGGTGTTTATGTTAAAATTACCGGAGATTAAAGAAATCAAACTCACTTCTGTAATATTTGAATGTGTGCTATACATGTCACTTGTAGGTTTGTGCTATTTTAACGATAGAATGTTTTAGATCAAAATTACTGTAGCACGTCATATTATATACACGAATTTCCGGTCTGTCTATATACTTGAATACTTTGTCTATGTATATGTGTAGTGTTTCAGGAAATGTTGTAAATATTTTGCAATTCGTGACTACTCCACCAGATGCAATATTGTGTTTTGCGAAAATTTCCAAATAATAACACCATATTTGTATGATTGCATTTTGACTGTAGGTAATTTGAGAAGACAATAAATCAATAAATAATCGAGTAATGTACATTACTATCCAATTTCATTGAAAATTATAAAAGGGAAAAATAGATTTTTGTTTTTTGCATTCATCCATGGTAAATGGGAATGTAATGCGGGGAGAATGGTTGTGTTAACGGGGTTTTGTAATTCATTTTCTGTAAAATTAAACCACGTACATACGCGATTGAAATGGTGGCCATTTTCGATTCGAATGCGCAATCTCTTGCGATACACGCGCAAATGTATCATCAATATGCGAGATGAAAACATCAATTTGTACAAAAACCATCAGTAACGTAACCTTTGCAATTTCCTCTTTCAATTGAAACATTTATCTCTCTCAGCGCGCGCGTTCAACCGGTACACAGAAAACTACATTAACAACATAAAATTTCACGTTACATTGTGGCATTCGATAACGTACGGTAATCACCATTTAAATTGGATACAAATACAGGATTAGAGGCATTAAAATGTACATACATACGTACGTACATATCTCTATATATACGTACATACATACACAGAGAGACAGAGAGAGAGTAGTAGCTATTCCACATACATACATAGACTTAGGTTAGAACGTGTAGCAGCACAACACACAAGTAACATGCGTGTGTATGTCAGTACTCAGTGTGTATAGTATTATGTGTGCGTGGTATATACATACATATATATACAGCACACAGGTATATACATGTACGTGTGCATGTGTAACACGTTTACAATTGTTGAATGCGTGGCACCGGAATTGGTGGTTATCTGTATGTACGATGGTGCATACGATCACCTAACCGGAATGTATAGATACGCGTGCACGAAGTACACAGTCAGACCTGTCGCTAACTCCACGCTGTGATCGTGTAATCTCTACTCTTGATATATACAT
>JAGJTL010000132.1:732308-742361 GCA_022063505.1 Calosoma granatense
GAGTCAATTATTTATGGTTATTGTAATAAATGCTGAGATATGATTCTTGCTTTATAACGTCTGTGAACACGTGAACGTTTGAAACGTATTAATAACTACGCTTCCGTTCACGCGAATGCCACACCGCTGATTGTGGTTTTCTCACATTCACATCGACGAGTTAATTAGCCCTAATAATGCTAGTTTCTTTTAAGCTAACATTTCGGAAGCAATTTATAACGTACAACTTTACTTGCTCTTATTTTCCCATTTGTCTTCACACTGTCGTGTCGGCTGTGCATAGATTTCCATATAAAACATTCAATATTCTCCTCTTGTGTATTGTGCCACGTAATGCACAATGCTACCTACATTCTATACTGATATATTAGTGGCTGGTATAAATGTTACTTTACAAGTATAAAGTAACATGATTACAGGAGCACATATGTATGTAAGCTGAATTGTTGAGGAACATATACTCGCTAATAATAAATTAAACTAACTTGCACATTTTAAACACGGCCGCCATTACTCCTAAGACCACTTAATCCCCAAATTATGAGGCATTGTGTGGCGCAGTATGCCGCATACAATCCGCTATTGTGCGATCTAATAAATTAATGCGTTCTAATAGGAAACGCCTATAGTGGGTAGGATCATGAAATGCACTGAACTACAACCCTGCCCCCACCTCCACACCACTCATCTACCATGTATTATTATTAACCCTATACGCGCGCTCATTCACGTATTCTATTAGCGATGCATTGTTCTCTGTTCGGGCGTCGCGACGAACACTACCGGAACCTGTACTAATCCTACTACCACTAGCATCTCAGTATGTGCTGGTAAACGGTTATAACCAGTGCTTATCAAACTAACTAACCAATATACATATATATTTCCTTGTATTCCTTATAGATATGAGTTTTTCGTTTATTAGGTGATTGTGAGTTACTTAGCAATGCAAATGTGATGTACTATATTATTGTTTGAGAGTCACTGTAGGTGGACACGTGAATACACTGGCTCTGGTATGAATACGACACGTTGTTGCCAAGGAAACAATGGTCTTTGCTCCATTTTGTGTTAAGTTATGCCGAGGTCCCCCTCCTGTTAAAATGCAGGTATTGTCTATTCTTCCGTTCGGAGTATGTAAATTACTTTTAAGTTCTCGTTGCCGGTGTAATTGTTCCAGCGGAGCAGTGGCCAAGTTTATGTGGAAGCCATGCGCCATTCTCCACATGGTGTACGAGAGCCGGTAACGTAGGCATCTGTGTGCCAGTGCGAATGAGTTACAACGCAATTGTTTACTCAAGTTCAACGCTGGATTTCTTTGTAGCATTGTTGTTGCTGTACGATGTAAATGCGACTGTTTCCAAATTAAATGGCTTCGAACTAACGTAGATTTATAGTTGTTCAAATGGGAATGGTCGGATAGTAATCGTGCTAAATGAAAATCAAAGCTTCGTATTACCATTCACCGAATTTTATTTTAATTACTAACTCGTAATTGCCTCTGATGGCACAACTGGAAATGTTGTAATGTTGTAGTTTTATATAATTATAGCGTGAGTGAATCAACACTACTCGTGGAGTGTGTACTGTGCGCTGAACAGAGGATAATAGTTGGAAACAAGTGACAATTGAAACAATGTTTCTACTTTGTCCGTCCGGTGTATATATATATATATATATTTTTGTGTAGGACACTGGATGTTCCGGGTATCGGTTTGCAATTATCCGGTTCGCTCATTGGCCGATGACCGGAAGGGAAACACAGAGCTCCCCGGGGAGTCGTTTCGCTTTTTCTTATTCCCGGATTTAGCAGGATTTATTACTTTTTGTAGTCTATTCGTTTTTATTTTCAACAGTAATTGGATTCGAGTCCAGAGCACCCTTAACGATTTCCTCCTTTTGTGTGAAAAATAAAAGAAATTGTTTCCTTTTCTTTACCGGCAAATGGAAATCTTCTTTGCCTACATGAATTCTTATGTGATTATATTTATATATATATACACAGTGTATATCAGTTTGTCGTTTGGTAATTAGAAAGTTATAAGTTGTTTCATTTACTTTAAGTGTGGTAGTTGAATGTGTGACTACTTAGTTCTTTCTAATAAACTGGCGAACAGTGAAATTACCTGGCCTGGCGTACACTCAATTTTATTGCTTTCTTTAAAAATGAGCTTTTAAAGCTCGCTCTGCTTGCCATTAATGTTTCTAAGTTTTTAGGTTGTAAGGCAACTTGAAAGTTAATTCGTTTTCTTTATTACCATCCGTCTCTTCATAGTTGGTACGTTTCCTTTCAACTACAACACACACCGACATGTCGCCATCTCCTGCAATACACACACACACACTTGCTAGTAAAGTGTCTATATGAAATGTCCATTAACTACACTACACTACGCTAGGTTATTCAATATTTCCTTTATAGATCATCAACAACTAATACTATTACGTGTTATTTAAATACATGTTATCCTGATATTTGTTAGCTACCCCGTACCTATGTGTGTGTGTGTTTTTACTTGTATTACTACTTTCAACGTTCATTTATAACATGCATCTTTGTAATTCTCCATTCATATTAAAAAGGGGGAACATTAATAATACAAAAACTTATCACATTCTCGTGGTGTTTATAGTGTATGGCAAGCTTGCGTGTCGCCTTATCGCTTCGTAGATTTATAAATTATGGAAATACACATGCGCCAAACATAAGCTGGTTAAGATACGAACACACAGAGTCACAAGCCGCAACTTGATCCTGTACATGCGGAAAATAAAAACTCTCTCTCGCTCTCAAAGCTTCCGTGAGTAATTTCAGGTCATTATCGTCACCCGTAGCAACCGGCACATGTCTAATGACAAACGTACAAACTATTTAACATCATCCAAGTCTGATTCAATATATGTATGTCGATGTACAGTGACTTAGTGATGATACGGCATACTTCATTTCTTCCATTCATTATTCACACTGTATTGACAGTCATTTCCGACAAGTTTGTTTACTTTTATCACTAACAAACAACACACTCGGAACTTCCAAGGGCTTTAACCTGCATGTTTGAACAGTAATTATGTTAGACTTTGTCAATTTTCTTTCAGTAGAAAACTATTGCTTTTATAATGTTTTCTCTAGGAATATATAAATTTGTCAGTTTTCCTTTCCATATATTATAATTATGTATTTTGTAGTTTGTTTTTCAATGAGAAATGATATTATATCCTTCGTTGCAGGATGACGAAGTTATACGTATAGATACATATATTGAATAGTCAGATGTTGTTGAGACTTGTGAATTCTATTCCATATATGTCGCGGTTGGTTGAAATGAATAATTCCGCACGAACAGTGGTTCTGTTTCGTGTTGGTCCGCGCGACTCCAGGCGTCAATGGTGTAGTGTAGCGCGACGCGAAACGGTGCGTTGCCGCGGCATTCCTCTCAGACACATTCCAACAGCTGTTATCGCAAATAGAATGTTACAAATTTCATTCTCGCCGACGATTCAATTACTGGTCAGACACGAAACCTGCCGCGCACACACATACATATATGATTCCGATAATAACATAATTATTCGTAATTTATGAGTGAACGCGCAGGGACACTCGACGCTCCTGCCATATACAGACAGAATTTATCAACCGACCGATGTTTTTGTCAAGTGAAAAGATAAAATTAAATCGTTTTTTTAAAAACCACCGACGAGAAATAAATTATTGATAAGCCAACATGTCCACTGCACTAATGCGTTTTTTATGAGTTTTTTTCTCTTTCTCTCTGTGCCCGGCTGCAAGTAAGGACGTATGGGTTATTGCAAAATACGATCGTGAGTCCGATTACTTTAATTAACACATGTCAGAATATTAATTGAAAAACATGGTGTCGATATTAAGTTTATGTTTGTGCGCGCGGATGATGCAGTCGAATGAGAACCGTTGCGAGATTACCAAAGCAAAACGTTTGCAAATTCATACCAGAGATAATTATACTTGATAACGTGAAATTTATTATTGGCGCGTTAAAATCATTTTACTAGTCATACATACATGTACATGTGTGTGCGTGCGTACAGTCTCTCTCTCTCTCTCTCAGGGCTCAGGGGTGTCCAAACATTGTGGACACGCTCACACCGGCGCCAACTAACTCAATCACCATTACCATAAAACGTCTACAGTACATATTCATTTAACCAAGTCAGTCAATCATATATAGAGTACACCACTATTGTATTACAATAAACAAACACTCACTAAAATACACTCACTATATACAATTATACACATTCTTCCAAACTTCTCTGTTATCTGTGATGAATTAATTAGAGATAATTCCATGAGTAAATGTTTCATTGCCACTGGTATAGAACAAGCGAAGCAATATTATTGGAAGGTGCCGGTGTAAATAAACAAATAGATATACATGTGTTACGGTATATGCGGGGCTGAACTTTTGAATGTTGCATGAATAACTGGAATCACAGAGATATTAAGTATTACTTCCTCATTGCGATTTCATTTATTCTCTTTGAAGCGGCCTTGATGGACCGTGCAACATTGAGTCGATGTGAGATTGTTGGAAAAATATACATACATACAACATACAAGATACTTGTACAGACAGACAACATCGAGCTATGAAAGAGACCAGTTGTAATTATGACATTGCAAAGTAACTCGAATGCAGAGAGATGTATAGCTGATATCATTTATGTATATATGACGTATTGAGTTTTAATTTCTCCATACAAACACTTCCGGCAAATCATTACAAAATATCTATTCATTTATTTGCACCAGTCATCCTAGTTCTCATGCATTTCATTTTAACTCAGGAATTTTATCTTCTAAACAGCTGCAAATGAATCAGCGATGATTATACCTAACGTATAACTATAAACATACATGCATACATATATTAAATTATGAACATTTCATGCATACCTAGCATTCATATAATTCTGGGAAAATTTAATGTTATTAAAAGTTATTTACGATAATATTTCGAGATAAAATAAAGATGTAATTAATCATTTAGTTTTTACTACTACAAATGTCGGAGTATAATTTTAATATAAATGTAAAATATTCTATAGTTATTTCATAGTAATAAATTTGATAGTTTCATAGGAAAGAATTATTTGATATATAGTAGTGAAGAGACATCTATATGTAGAGATCTTTTTTCAAGATAATAAACTATGTAGGTCCATATTTCAATGAAAATGAAATTAAATTCCAATCCAGCGTAACATCCTCATCGTTCAAAGTCCGACATATACTTCGTTTCGTTTTCCATATTATCTAACAGCTAAATCACACCTCGCACCAAATACTAAATACACACACACTACTTATATTACATGCGTGTAACTTCCATGAATCTTATCGTAATGTCTTGTGTCAAATGTGGACACTTTTCTTCTATACATATACACATTGACGTAACTTTAATTATTCTATCATGTGGAATGGAATTGTAAGTGTACTGTTCGAATAACTGTGTTGGGATTATGAATTAAATATTGTTTGTTGATCCTGGCGAAGAAGTCAACTGGGGCATTTGACCTCGTGGACCTCGGCGTCTGTTGAGACGGCCATTCCGACGTGCTCCCACATACAGGCTGCGGATGATATGTCTTCATTACATTACGACGAGCACATTAGTGTGCGCTCCTCCTTCTAACCAAGGGGACATACATGCTTGCACTCATATACACCGAGTATAACAACAGATCATATGACAATAGCTGTTACTACTGGACTGTATGTAAAGAATCTAGCTAAATATATATATGATGTTGTTGTATTGTTGTGCGGTTGCAGAGCGTCGGCTGGAGTGGATGTTTGTTTTGTTGCGGGCGGGTGTAGCTATAAACAGGAAACAAGTGTCACAGACCATTGTCGTGAAAGTTGTCCCGTAACTTAGACCAAGGTGAAAATTATGATCGCGTAAACGTTACGGGTATAACACAAGGGTTTATGTGTTTGTGTGGGGCGGCACATTTTATTACCCGTATTGGATTTAGCTGTGATTAATGTCTTGTTTCAGTCTGGCTCTTTATTTAACGTCATATCATTGCCAGATGAACATATGTGGATGATTGTTTTTATTTTTATAGAGCACACACACATGCAGAGAGAGAGAGAGAGAGAGTGTGTGTGTGTGTGTGTGGAAATATTTGTTATAAGAAATAAATAGTGTAAGTTTCTGTGTTAGACTGATGGTGATGATGGTAAATGATGTTAGTGAGAATGGAATAGTCTTTTACGTGTGAGTGATTTTATTACGGGTACGTAACTGGCTTGCAATAGTTTCCGATAGTAATCATTCACGTCACTGTAACGTGATTAATAACCAATCATGTTAGTTGAATTATCATGGATATCAGGTGTCATGGTAATTCTGTTGGCGTAATTGGCCCCAGTATTCTATATGCCCTAGGCCCAATAGATGCTGGCACAATTACTGCTAATCAATTTAAAGATGAATTCCAAATATACCCTCGTGTATTACGTAATTCTCATAGAGTTCAAATGGAATAGTACAGTGATGTCTCTCTCTCTCTGTGTTGTTACAAATCTACAATGTAACAATGACTAACAAAAGTAGATAGAGTGAATAGTTCATCCATCTATCTATCTAATGTTAATCTGTATGTATGTATGTACTGTGTAGATTTGGATGAAAACGTAACGAAGTAGTTAATTATAATAATCACTGTCGATCTAATTACGTGCAGGTTATTATTTTTGTGTTGTCGTCGTCGTTTCACGAGCGGTTCTAATCTTGGCGTGAAGAAAACAGCCGCTCTGGTTGTGCAGTGAGCCCTCGGTCACGACTTCGCTTCATGTATCACGATATAATTCTATAATAACCATTTTATATGCATAGTTGTCGAGTACGCTGCATCTACCAAGCGAATTTCATCTCTAAACACCGTGCACATAAGTGCTTGTGAAACAACTAATGAGCTTCTCTTCTACCCTAGCTGCACCCGAGGACAAACTAGATGGTTCTGGTACATTTTACGGTACGTCGGAAGACTTACTGTCAAAGTCCTGAATGCTTGTTCCACTGAATTTCAATGATTCGAATGACACACTTATTAGTGATACATGACGAGATCAGATTCTCGATTTACTCGATATGAATCTGCTGTACTAGCCCTCAGCACCACCAGTAGTATTCGCACGTTACTTTAGTAGTGTATTACCGAGGACTTACGTGTAATTCTTACATGCTAAGCTGTACAAGAACTTGTGTTATACGCTCATTCATCCCACATACTATGAGAATTATAAAGTATTATTCAGATGTACAGAAGGTAGACAGTATTATATTTCAATAATATGCCTGAGTGGTAGAGAACACATATATACACAGTCAGTATATCAGTTTATGAGAAAATTCATATTGGAAAATGAAATGTTATATTTCATTGTGAAGAAGACAATGAAATAGAGAGAATATTTTAATAAAACATTAATGTGAGACTGGTAGACGACGCTGTTAAAAGAAATATGAAAATAATGAGGTTTTTGATCCCGCATTTGAATAGACAAACAAGATTTTATTCATTTTGAATAATAATTTCGTTATTTTGTATTCAACTGGTAAGCGTAGTACGTTCTAAAACACTGTTTCTTTTCCTAACAAATGGACCTCCCGAACAATAGACAATTATCTGATCAATTTAAATTTATATTAATACCTTTTTAATTGCTTTTACGAATTAAAATTAATCGGCTTTGAAATTTATCTTAATAAAACAGCGAAAACAATTTGGGCAAGAAAATGTTGGATTCATTCATTATATCCCCATTTCTAATAATAAAACGTGGTAAATGAACAAAATGAATGAATACAAACAAAACAAAAAAACCCTGGACAGATGTGGAAACGATTACGCTCCAATTTATGTTTGAAAAACGAGGAAAAAGTTACGTTTGAAGCTGCGCTAAACGGCGTTGCATATAAAATTCAAATGGTTATCATAAATAAAAACAGTTAGCCTGAAACAAATCCATTTGTTGTTTTATAATTAACTTTGAAATACGGACTGTCGAAATAACAATACATACATACATGCACATGTACATATGCATGTATGTGTGTGTGTATGTGTGACCAGTGTAAAACTTGTAATAGTAATTCACCGAGTGACAATGCACACGGTATTTTATTTATGTCCGGTCGCGTGCGTTTCTTCCAAACATTCCGCGAAGTAAATCCACGCAGTGGAATGCGCCAAACATGAAGTGGAAGTGAGAAATCTCTGTAAAAAATAGCAACGAATCACACCGCACGAGGTGACAACTTAATACAATTCTATAAAAGTGCCTGGTCAATTATAAAATACCGTGGCGGCGACTACATGCATGCGGAGTGTGTTTGCGTTATCTCACGATAACTGAGCTCATTTTACACTGTTGGTTTTTTTTTTGCAAATTCCATTCGATAATTCCCGCATAAACGTTTGTTAGCTCGGCGGCGGCGGCGAGAAGCCACAAAAAAACCTGAACGAGAACTTGATAAAGCCATTACGTTATTGTTTATGGTAATTTACTCGTTGTTTATAACTGTAATTATATGATCTACTACTTATTATTATTGTGATATTCACTGTATAAATATTACGTTGTTCTTTGTCGTAAGTAATTGTAAGTTCTGTGTGTGTGCATAAGTTTCCAGGAATGAGAGAATAACTTGTGTATTGTGTGCATGTGTGAGATTGGGACAAGGGTGATATTTCAAGTGCGCTTGCATGTAGGATGTCTGGTGAACAGGCATTGTTTATCTTCGCATTTTCGTAAGTGGTAAAAAGCGTAGGGCATGACATGTACAGCGGTCACACTGGCGGCGGCCGGTCACTGTGCTTGGGGCGAAGACGCGACAACTGCCAGGACGAATGTCTCTTGTCCTTATGTTCCTTTCACATCGTTACTGTTAGCTAGTCGCCCGCCTCCTCCTCCTCCTCCTCCTCCACCTCCTCCTCCTGCTCGTACACACACGTGTATGAAAGTGTAGTTCAGACAGACTGATTGTTTTTGTTCCTTATTTAATTGTCCGTCCGTCTGTCTGGCTAGCTATGTGCGTGTCCCCCTGGCGGTTTAGTGGAGAAATTAAGACAAATGGGTCGCCAGTGCATGTCACATGGCGTCCAGTGTCATGATGAATGTATCCACCTGGTAGCAATTTTCCTAATGAATCGATGCGTATGAGGCCACGCTGACGGTAAATAAGATATTACGCTACATGATTAATACAAACGTCTCGGTTTCCACACTTGGATTAATATCTCACACCGTACATTACATACGGCTAGTTGGATCAGAGCCTGTAGCCATCAACACCAGGTTGCGTATATACATTACATACATATATACACACACATGTATATACAGTATAGCTTGTACTACAATGTTACATATGCAGAGGTTAGTTAGAAGAATCTGATAATATTTGTCAGAAGTAATAGTATGAAAGAATATAGTGTGTTGGATGAAAGTAAGAGTTGTGAATACACCTCCTGGCTCCTAGCATATATATGTGTGTATGGCCCGTCGCCAGGTTGTATAAAATACAGTGCATATCAATAATAAACGCTAGTCCTGTTTATACCTACTCATCGCTGTATCCCATATGCGTTGCTATAAATACTCCTTTGAAAGTTCAAGGCAAAGCATGCTTATATTTTCTGCACCATAATTCTCCTTTCAGCTCAGATTCGGTACATTTCATATTTGTGTTGGCACACTTCTGTGTAATATTCTGTTTGTTTATTTATCCTCCATCCTCAGATGGAAATATATTTGTCCTTTGAATGAAAATGTTGATTATACGTGGATGTGTATGTACATAAGGAAGTCGATCACAAAACAGGGAATGGAATGAGGAAATACGATATAAAGATATCATCATATCAATATAAACAAGTATTCATTAATATAAATGATGTTTCATGTGACGGGTTTCATTTGGATAATTGTGATATAATATGACAGGGTTTTTTAAAGTAAATCAATTGCATTTATTATGCAGTCCAATACATATA
>JAGJTL010000132.1:742397-755047 GCA_022063505.1 Calosoma granatense
CTTGTGTATTGTGTAATATTTCTCTGTGACTTGGAGAGAAGTCATTGACTCCGGTTGTGGAATCACGAGAGAGTAGTTTCGTTGACAACGTTTCCTTCATCAACTTGACATTCATTCACAGTATGCCGTAGGCCTGTCTAAATGATTCCGAATGCGTGTGTTTTTATTATGTAAACAATCGCTTGCAGATGAAGATCTCTTACGAGAATAGACGCACGGTGGTTGTTGATGATGGGCGCCACAGTTACGTATGTGTCTGTGCCTGTGTACGTGTACGTGTATTCCATTCACTGGTTGTTAGTAAGGGTCTCCACTATGCTGGCTGCTTCATGCGACAATCACTTATCTGATATAATTAGACTGCAGAGAGATGTTCGCTGACGGCTATCTCTTATGCCCCTCTTTACTGTTATTTTTCTTCTTTCGTTTTGTTTCGTTATTCTCTTGTTAGACTGTAACAAAGAAAATGGACGGATATTGTTTGCTTCGTTTCGTAAATATGGTCGTTTAGTTGCGATGAAGTATTTTTCTTATTATTGACATGTAATTTCCTGTTGTAAGATATTATCGTATCGTATCGTTGTACATATGCTTGCTGCAAGGGGGGTGGGAGTGAGGGTATATGTTTACAGATGTGACATTACTGCTTGGTCAGGTTAAGTTCTCTATGCAATGTAATTATACTGAAGGGTTGGTTGTTGGTTGTGAAGAAGTGAAGAAACTTGTTTTGCAAGCAAGTACTCTGGATGCAGGTTGAGTTTGATACTTGGGCAAGTGGAAGAACGTTGTTGTACGTATGTATTTATAAACGAAAGAGCGGCATTGGGTAGAGAGAGGAGAACAGAGCGAGAGAGCTATGGCAATGCATTCTGTGCTGTTGGGTGGCGACGTTGTTTTGTTGCTAAAGTGTAACAAACACACTGGTTGTTAAGTGGCCAAGAATAGCCTTACCGCCCGTGTCAAGCATTCCCTGTAAGCCTTTTGTCGGCGTTCCTTTGTTTAATATCCTTCGGTTAATTTGACTTTTATATTCTTCGTGGTGTTTGTGATACGACTCATTTTTCTTTTCTCCTCTTCTTCCTCCTCCTCTTGCTCCTTGACTCTCGGTGCTTTATACTTTTTTGTCTGAATCCATTTCTGATGGTGTAAACTCGTAAATCTTAACGCATTTTACTGAACGGAATGCAGAATGCTTATGATTTAACGATGGCAATTTAAAACCTTTACGTTTTTATAGCGTTAAATTCCGGTTGTTAAAAATGTGTGAACAACTGTACAATCATGTTTGCAAATGGCATCCGCTGGCACGTTTACGTTGGAACGAGATTAAATATGAAATATGACCGCTTGTTTTCTTACTTTCCACTAAACATAAATTATGTACATGTGGTATTTCTGTATTGTGCGAATATCTACTACACTCGCCAATACCCGCCATATACTTTTATTATTATCATTATCCTGACACAGTGTGCATGTGTAAGATATATGAAGAAGAAGTAGTATATTTCTGACATAAGTCAGCTGTCACTGATGGGAATGATCTAATTGTGATTATTGTGTGTTTTATTTTCACAGGCCAGTATCGGTCACCACGTATAACTGAACATCCGTCCGATATAATAGTTGCGAAGAATGAACCAGTGACGTTGAACTGCAAGGCAGAAGGTAAACCGGAACCGGGAATAGAATGGTACAAGGACGGAGAACCGGTGAAAACCTCACCGAATGATAACAAATCGCACCGTGTGCTGTTACCGTCCGGTTCGTTGTTCTTCTTGCGTACGGTGCATGGTAAGAAAGAACAAGATGGCGGTGTGTACTGGTGTGTGGCGAAGAATTCTCAAGGACTGGCGGTGAGCAGGAACGCTACACTGCAAGTTGCCGGTGAGTAAAGTTTTATTCAGTTGTTAGAGCTACATATCTGTGCACTGGTATCACGACCCGGTCGCTATATTCTAGCAAGGAGCTGCTGCTGCCGCTGCCGCTGCTTGCCTGCCCGGCCTCTGATGATTAATTGCCTCCGGTTTACTTTATTCTTTATTCTAGCACTCGCCCGGCCTCCGTACATTGCTTCCCTACTTCGCTTCACTACTCTCTCTATACTCTCTACTTGAAACGCCCCTAAATTTAATCGGACTCGGAACTGAAGTTGATGAAATCATGCGGAAATTCTCTGATTGCAGTTAATTTATTTCTATGAAAAATTCAATCTGTAGAAATATACATATATGTGTACGTGTGCTGTGTTTTGTTCTCTAACAGCGATAAATGTAACATTTTATAATTCATGAAAATACAGTAGAATTATACTTACTTGTTTTCAGTAGACAAACAAAACTAAACAACGGTTTATTCGTACTTGATATTTTTACATTCAGCCGGGAACATTTTAATTAAACATTATGTATACTGAAACAACAAATATAAAAAATTTTAATTACCCATTTGTGTATTTGCGACTGTTATTTCAAATAATTTAGGTTGTTTTAACGAATATTTCATTATGCAATGTTTGAATACATTAATTATTGTAAATCATTGATAACAAACGTGAAATAGTGATACGTTATTAAAATAAACACATTCTCAATCAGCAAATTCTATAAAATATTCATTCTATCCCATTTTAATTGTGTTAGTCGGTAATAATATTTTTATCTAAATCCGACAGTACAGATCTCATAATCCCCGTACAGATATCACTCAAATATTAAATATGCGTACATAGATTATATAAAACGCTTTCATAAATATAATTCAACCTACATAACTGTAGTACAATCGCTAGAAAATGTAATATATTACACCGACATCCATCATACGCAGGATACATCGCTTATCCTGCGTCCTGACACCACTCTTCAAACACTGTTTACAGATATAATTTCTCTTTCCGATTTCATGTATCCCGGCCACTCTGTGCACGCAAACCCCAGCCTTAATTACCTTCAAGTAATTATTGCACAAACAGTGTAATTGCCGCGAGAGACTAGTACCTACAACCATCCTCCTCCTATCCACTGACTCAGTCAGTCAGCAGTTCGTCCGTCTGCAACGTTGGAAGCTTCAGGCCTTCAGATTTATGGTTGCGTGCTAGCTACTACCAACCTTACCTACCTTTGCTCCCTGCCTGGGCCTCACTCACTACACTGTGTACCCCCCGGTGCTTGTCCCAGCACTAACTTAACCGATGTGATGCTTCCCCTTTCTTAATGATTGATTGCTGTCTTAAGCTAATGTGCGTTAATGCATCGCGTACTTCCTCCCGCCAATAGCAAGTCATTTCGCCGCGGGTATATAGCATCTCCCCCACCACCCGTCTGATTATTGAGACTATTTCCTCTAGGTTTGCCGGTGGCAAGCCGCCCTGTTTCCACAATGACGGCATCGTGGATCTGCTAATGTTCCCTCTGGGTTTTTGAAGTGGCTTGAAAGCCACAAAAGTCTCAACTGAAATCGCGGTTAGAAATGTGCTGACTGACTTTTTGGTTGTTTTCATTGTTGGGCATTCGGTAAAATTCCAATTTTCCAAGTTTCAAACTTACAGTTTAATGTTCTACCATTTTGTATCGCACTGAACATTGATCAGATACATTTATCTGTTTCACCCTATAGAATATTAATTAAATCGATTGCAACTTGATGTAAAAAACCGATGAGTTTTTAGTGATTGTTGTTGTTAGCAGTATTGATTGTGTTTCCATGTAGGGCTGTTGTTGTTTGAATGTAATATTATTAATAACTTCATTCTTTCAACAAAAACGCACGCGCTATTGAAAAATTGATCAATTATCTTGTCGTGTCACGTACTCATTTGTCAAATTTTAAATATTAAATGTCAGCGTATTATGTTCGATATTGGTTCGTGTTTGGTAACTGGAAATAGTTACAAATGACAGTTTGTTTCTACTCCTCACTCACAAATATATTATGGTAACCATGGTTACATGGTTATTCCTACATGGTAACTTGTTGGGATGTAAATGTGTGTATAGAATAAAGAAATAAATATTTCTAGATTATTGATTGCAGTGCAGGCCTGCAGGCTAGTGACTAGACTACATTTCCTGCATTAATGGAAACCGACTAATGGTTTGCTCATTTAGAAAACAAGCAAAGAATGAATGTTTCATTTGAGTAAGGTAAAAGCTCAATAAAACATCAATTCACATAATTAAACGTTGTCACATTCGTTGGCACGAACGCCCATCGTATCGAACACGACTCCAACACATAAACAATTCATACATTTATTCAAACGATTCACGTGTGTTCTTGGTTCATTTACCATTGAACCAGCCAGCCGAGCAGCCAGCCAGTCAGTAGTCAGTGAGTCGAGTGGCACGAGGAGCTGAGGGTGAATATATACGGGTGTATGTGTGTGTGTGTGTACAGGATAGATAGACAGTGATGAATGCTAGGGACATCGATTGCTTCCACAGTACAGTATTGACAATCTAGACTAGACAATGGTGACATGCCGACATCATAAATCAATTTTGACCGGTGTCCAGGGTAGGGTTTGTTTAGTTCGCTACTGGCTACTCGTCGATTCTCAACTCGCCTGTCTACTCTCTCTCCACATGCCTATTACTACAACTCTAATGGAAACTGAACCGAATGCACAGCAAAAACTTGATCCTCTTTTATTTCCGTTTTCGGCTTTTAGAAATTTTTGATTTTTCATCGTTTTTATAGTGGTTTTTTGTTGAATGCTTTTTGAAATGTAATTCTTATATGTTTTGGTTTCAGTAGCTGCAATGGACTTGACAAAAAATACATTTACCATTCACGATGATGACAAATTGTATTTGTAACTATGATATACTCACTACTGTCCGTCATAGAAAACATAAATATTATTGTAACAATAATGACAATATATACACATATAGCTATTTGCAAAACGAACTGTTAGTTTTATTTGTGTTACAACAGAATGAATTATTGAGTTGGTGTCATTGACAGAACATTTTGTATTATATATTATTATTTCATCTTTTCTACTGTTCTACAATTAATCATTTGCCGGTAAAATCAATAATATTTTATGACTGATGATAAAATGTTTATAAAAGCTTTTAACTACACGGAAACATTGCTAGCACATTAGCCTGTCATAGCCCGCTGACACTGTATAAATTTAATCCATTATATATATATTAGATTTTCATTCATCCTTTGCAAAATATCTCTACACACATCATACACCCTAACTCCTCTAAGCGAGCCAGTTCACAAATATACATACAGAGAAAACCATTACTAACCATATACCATTCTTATACAGACATTTTATTTGAATCATATTATCACAGACACAAGAGCGTTCATTATTAAAATTACCCATGAAAAAGCAATTATGAAATGATAAAAGGCTTACAGAATATATGTGCTGTGTGTTATAAAACGTGTTAATTTTTCATTGTCATCGTTTCCTTTGTTTGCTATAATTTAGCGTGAATTTTATTGAAACAGCACTCGCAACGTGTGTAAAAAAGTACTATACATACTGGACAATATCGGTTTGCTATAAAAATTCGAATAATTTGTGTTTAAACGAAATCACATATGCGGTACATAAAATTCGACTGAATCACATATATAACAACAGAGCAAGCTAACTATGGGCTCTATTGTTGTAAATAAAATCCATTGAGGGCGGCCAGTGCTGCGTGGAGACCAGTATTGACCGGTTCTGAATGCAGTGTTTAAAACTAATTAACTCGTGCAAAAGGACAAACGTTCAGTGAGCTTTTTTTCCTACCAGTAAACGTTATAGCCCCTATAGAAAGTCGGAAATGAATGTGGAATGAAGGTGGGGCCTTACAGATTAGTTCCCCGCGCGGCCGCACTGGCACTGGTGCTGCTGAATAGACGGAAGGATGGCAGAATGCCCTGCTCGGACATCCGGCACGAGTTCTCACTCTAGCACACTGCTACTTCTGTCTCTATCCACTCTCTCACTCCCTCACTCACATCCAAAGATGTTCCAAGCTACCTGGACAAACTAACCACTATTACTATTATCAATATTTATGTTTGAATCCGAAACTAAAATCAGAAATAAACTAGGAAAATATTTCGCTTAGAATCAATACAGAACCATTGTATTTTTAAAAACGATCAATGCTCTAGTGTGTCCGTGCTAGTTTTCAGGTTGATGTTTAAATAATTGCTTTGATATTATGAATATTTCAGAGAATAATGTTTGCTTGTTAGACGGGGAGAGATACTCGTGCATAGTATGATAATACGGAGAAATATCCGACAGGAAGTCCATGTATGAACTCAATAGCTAAAGCACTACCGTACACCGGCAGCCGTTCTTTCATTTGCTACATCAATCTGGATTTTGGACTTAGTGTACTGGGGCCTTGATTGTCTGTCGACTTTGTCGGGAATTCTTTTTTTCCTACGGCTTCCATTAACGGAACACCAGGGATTTCTCGTGTACTTCGTTTCGAATTCTTCCACTGCATTTACTAGTATCTACAGTTTTCAACATTGCTTTCCAACCAGATCGTTATTAACTTTATATTCTCACAAAAGTCACTTGCCAAGTGTATTTCACGAATAGAAATAATTTCGAAACTATGATCGATTCTTTAATATGCAGGTTCAGCATGGAAATATCTGACGCTAGTAAAAACAATTTAATATATGCAATAAAGCCGAAATGTGCACTTCTTGACCCTTGTGCAGACGGTTAAACGGTGTCGTTTAGATATAGCGGGTGTGCAGTGTGCAAGGCCCCCTTGCGATGAACAAGTTGACAATAAAATGCTGCACACATGACGCTATCGGATCCACAGCTGACACTCTCTCCAATCTGATAAGAATCCGGTGAAGGATTGCGGAAAAAATTGCATCGAGCATATTGGAGTATTGAACGCACACAATCGTATTACACACTTTACACAGCAGTAGAACTGTTACATAATCTAACATCAAGATATTCTTCTTCTTGTTATTCATTCTGTAGAGTTTACAGTTAACATCTGTATAAAATATAAATGTAGGAAATGATTACATCACATCAGTCGAATTTAATTATTGTTTTGTTCAGTATTTCATTGGAATATCTGTATTAATCAACGATTGACGTACGTATTTGGCTGCTTGTACGTTAATAATATATATGTAGAAACGTTTGATATTCGTCCAGCTTTTGTGATGTACACGTTGTAGCACGATGTCCACTACATACGTGTATAATTAATACACAGATTAATATTTTATTTGACAAATCCAGTCAACTGAAGTCAGTTATGTTTGATGAGTATGATATCAATCTATATACCTACATATATATATATATACACATATGTGTATTAATGTATTTTCACGATAAATAGATAGTATTTACACATTTATCTGCTAAACGATTAATTATGATTAATAACTAGTTATATAAAAATACAGTCATATATCAAATAGCTATAAATTAGAGATTTATTGCTACTATTTATTTCATTCTAATTTAGATGTTTTACATAAATTCTTTTAAACATATTTATATAAATATTCCTGTTATTATTTATTAATAATGTAACACTGATGTAGTTTAAATTAAAGTAGTAGTTCTAAGTAGGAATATTGTTAATCTGATTCGTGGTTGGTCCGCCTTTCTTGAACTAATTTGTCAAATGGTTCCGATGGTTTCATTAATCATACAGCGTGTATGTGTCTGTGTTAGTGTGTAGATTTTGTGTTCATAAATATGGATGACTAATAGACAATTAGACGCCTTTACTAAGCAACAACACACCAATGAATACACCCATACACGATACATGATACACACAGAAGGTGAAACACACATGTGTGTGTGTGTGTGTGTGTGTGTTCTCTTCTGTATACACTAGTGCCCATCCGTACCCATGTTGCTTTCACTAGAGTTCAGGGGCGTGCGCCTATATTCTCCTAGTGGGAGGAGAGGCACATATGCATACATACATGAACCGGGAATAGATGTCTGACGAAGAACAACAATGAAATATGTGTTTCATGTGCAGTTTGACAATATATTTTTAGTCTCGTGTCAACTAAATATCATTACAAACAGACGGTTTCCAACACTATATACAGCTGTACAACTGTACAACAAGTATATGATGAAATCATTTACTCATCCCAGCAAATTCCATATTTCTCTGTGTCTGGAAAATATTTGAGAAATGTCGTTTTCATAATTTTTCAAGCAAATTCCACAACGTAATTTTTATGTACACGTGTGTGTGTGTGTGTTCATAGGATTATTGCAAATTAATAAATTCTTTTATCGTTTGCATTCTTGAGCAGGAGGTATTCGTGCTTTTGAAATTGGAAGATGTAGAAAATTTCATTAGTTCAGATTTGAGAAATATTCGTGCTGTAGATGCTAATATCCAACAATATTTTTATTTTCGTTATAAATTTGTGAGATAGCCATTTACGCGTACACGGTTCGAATGATGTTTATGTTTGTGGGTGGGTAAGAGGAGGAGAGAGAGGTAAGGGTGAGGGGTATACAGTTATAGTATAGGGTAGATACGGGACTTGTACATAGAATGAAATGGGTGAAAGTTGACTGATATGAATTTAAATCATTTTAAAAACTCGCTCACGCAGATGTTCTGAATGCCATGTTGCTCGGATGACACATGCGAATGAACAACTCAGCCCTCTCTTCGTCCTGCTACTCCTATGTCCTGTCCTGGCCTGCCCTGGCCTGCCCTGCCCTGCCCTGACTGATAAAAACCTTTTGATTAATGTAAACAGCACACTGCGACATTTTGTTCAGATAAGCTTTTCCCGGTTTAGCCGCAATTTCAAACACAATAGGCCGAGTCAGCTTTTGTAAAAATTATCCAATGCAACTTGACATATAATTATGCATACAAAAGTTTTTTTGATAGACACATTAAAGGGAACATGAGACCAGCAGTTATTAATTTTGTTTTTATTCTATTCACTTGTGCCTTGTACTAATTGCACACGGCATAATGGCTTTGCAATGTCATGCAGCGATAGGAACAAAATACACGTGTTTCTTCAGTCATTTGTAGTAGTTAGTTAGAGTTATTCCATTCAATTAGTGTAGCCTGATTTGTATATACCATTGGTGTGGCATGTTTGTTTAGTAATTTAACATTATGCAGAATGTAGGGAAATTTGTTAGGTCGCTTATCTAGAAATCGGATCAATCCAATCAGTAGTTGTGAAACAAGTCGTTCAAATAATTAGTGAAAAATGTGGTAAATGAACGAACGACTGGATGAAAACAGGCGCGCGCGGTTAGCCGCTAGTTTCGATTAACACATCGACGGCAGCCGCCACAAATGAGGCTTTCTGATCAGACGTAATATATTCGTCCATAGAACGTTTGACAGGAAACCATAAAACACGATGTCGCACGCTCGTTGAGATGGTCAATCGTCTGTTCATTCGGCCATTGCTGGCAATTAGTTAGTGTTAGCAACCACCGCTAGTGTGGCGCACCATACCATTCGTATCGAATAGTATTACGCAGGAAAAATCATCAATTTCCAAATGAGTTGGTCGGTTGGTTGACTGGTTGGCTGGTGTAACACAACCATCTGGCTTCTCTCTCTGTACATACGAGCCACTGATGCGTGAATTGAAAAGTTGTCGACCAACCACGTCTAGTGCGTTAAAATGTACACGTTTTTTAATTGGCACTGGCCGTGTTTATCCAGTGAGATACTAATTAAATCCAATCTATTGAACAGTTTTCAATTCACCATTGTGTCATAATGTTCTATACATAATACATGTTTATTCGCAAAACTCCATTAGCATTCAACGAAAAATCGCACTGGAATACCACCATACAAAGCCACATTGCAACTGTAGAATTAGTTTCGCAACACTGCAAAAATTAATATAAGGAAACGCAAAAGCAGGAAACATTTTGGTGAGATAAAAATCTTAATGGAAGAAGAAAAAAAACGTAACGGATACACGGTTGCAGATTTGGTCCAAATCTTTAGACTCTAATTTCACTCTTCCTTCAAATACGTGCACGTTGTGCTATTCCCTAAAAATAAAAACACTAAAGCCATGAAAAAATAAACAAGAAGAAAGGAGAGAGAGAGAAAAAAACACGAAAGGAATCATGGTTGACCTGATCCATCTCTGAGAGTTTCGTTTTACTTTCTGTTTCTGCATTCCCCGGTTGCACAAAAACATCTGTCAGCGTTAGACACGCGTCCGCTCAGTTGTGTTTGCAGATCCCAACGTTTGTTGCGACCGAAATATGCCTGGCACAAAATCTTGTTTCATCATTTAGTAGTACACAGCGAGATTTATTTATAAAGCAACCACAACGACAGTATGATTATTATATTATGTTATGATGTAGGAATAATTGCCTAGTGCTTATATATGGTATATAAATGTGGTATAGCTGGGAGAGGATAAGCGAGTGTACAGTTATCTGGTATATGTGCATGTGTGGAAAGATAATGCCGAAATTCAACTGCGCGTTCCATAGATAAAAGAGGGGCTTAACCAATTTAAAATAATCCGAAATTTATGCTCGGAATCTCCGGGAATAAATGAAATATTGCAACCAGCTCGCGCGCACACACACACCAGCCAACTTCGTGTTAAACTAATCAAAATTCATAACCAAAAATTTCCATAAACTCTTTTGAATATACGAACCGTATTCGAGCGAATATGGAAAATCGCAACTATTTTCTATCAACTTTATCTTGAAATACGGGCTCTATATGGGCGTGGTATGATGCTGAACTGCACTGTGGTCACGAATTACTGCGTATTTAATCCGTGATATCTGGCACACGTTGCTAACCGCATCACCACACGTACAAATGCATCTGTGTGTGTGTGTGTGTGCGTGTGTGCCGCGGTACCCCACACAATAATAAATTCAACACAACCACAGGTTTCAACTCATATATTTACAATGTATATATACCGTATGAATGTTACATGAAGTTCCAATATGATAATATTTTCTTCTACTTTTCAATCTACCATAAGACCATATTTTTGGAAGTAATTTCTTCATAAATGCCGTGTACTTATTTAAAGTGTTTTTCCAAAATGAAACTCCATTAAATAAAGTTAATTTTTGCTAATTGCTGTATGATGTATAACTTCTTATTTGCATATCTCTTTCATTAACCATATTTCACGATTTTAATTAACTTTGTCGTGCTTCAGTTTCCGTTATTTCAGTTTCACGTCTAACGTAAACATTGTATCTCGCCTCATATCTCCATAGGCGTGCACCCACATTTGTCACAAGAAATAAATGTACCACTACGTATATATCATTCTACTTTATAAACACAAATCATTATTTCAATTTCACTTCCGTCATAATTATTTTATATATATGTACGTAGAAATGTAAAGTCATGTAGTGTCGTATATTTGAGTACAGTAGCGCAGTATTGCTAAATACTTACACGTAAGTATTTCGGTGACAAGAGTAAAAAATCTCAGCTATCATATTGCCGGCAATTATTCACTTCGCGTCCTTACATATGTCGACATGTGCACTGCATACTTTCCCCTGTCCGCCATATTGAAACTGACAGCTATCTAGTAAGCTGTGACAGTGGTTTCGCGCCAGAAATATCACGAAATGTTTACTTCGTCTAAATATGCTGTATAATGTGAGACTTGGATTAGCAGCAAGCAAGGCGACACGGGTTCTGCTGTGTAATACAGTACAGGAAACTGTAGTCAATCTGACAGTTTTCATTTCGGCTAGGTTTTCATTAGGAGTTTTGCATGGATGGCATTGTATAACCAGCACCCTACCCCACCACTGTGCTGTGTTGTCTGTCGGGCAATGGATATGTATATAGATATTACAAGGATATTCGTCGTGTTGATTTGCTAGGGGATTTCGCATTGTGGTTGTTGGGAACAATGCCGAGCGGAAGCGCACGAACAGAAATTAATGTCTTTTATTTTGTGCCGCTGTCGAGAAATGAAAATATATGTTTTTAATTTTTCTCCCGCCGACATAATTTACATTCTAAGAATCTCTTGTTTTTTCATTAATATTTCAAATATGATACTAGCATAAAAATATTTCTACACAGCGCGTATACAGAATACATTGTGTTTGTTTCATTTAATTAAGGAAAATACATGCTCCACTATGTGGCAGTAGAAACTTTCATCATCATATAAGAATTCTAGTAAACAGAAACTTACTCGCCAGATATATGTAGCTCATTCTTCTCTTATATCACGAACGATTATTCATTTATTTCCCTCTGTTGATAAGAGGAACAATTCTATTGCTCTATAAAATCATTGTTAATCTTTATTATATCCCATATATAATATAATCCAGTCATAAACAGATTAGTATAGTACATATCATTGTGTTTATGACTTTCATAAGTCTATCTGTATATCGTTAATATTTTATCAGTAATTATTATTATATATTCACGGAGGAATATAAGTGTCATTAATATGTTTTTCTCTCTTTATTTCAGGTAAGTAGTAATGCCAGTTTAGAGATTATTGATGTGAATGTAAGTACTTATATGGAGCTATTAATACTTAACGATTGGAAAAACCAATTGTGCAAAAACAAATATCAATGAAGCATGAAACTATAAAAGCATATAGAGCAGCACAACAGGACT
>JAGJTL010000132.1:755119-771584 GCA_022063505.1 Calosoma granatense
TGCAGGCATATAAAGTTGAACGGGAAGTAGTTGTTCTCGCAGTGGGGTAGAGGAGTGAGTTAGACACCCCGGGGACAGGAACCCACATCGTAAGATCAGTGAATTGTACTGAAGTGGTTCTGTGTCTGGATTCGGAACATCAACTTCCATGCTCGTTGCGGTTGTTGTTGTTGTTAGTTTTTTGATTCGTGACAAATGAGCAACTTAATTGATTCGGTATTGTTTTCTGGTTTTTTTTATTTCAGCAGATTGTTAAGACAATGTAGGTATTTTTTGTTTTGCGTGCCGTACTATAACTAATGGTTATTGTTTTAATGAGCTGTTGATAAGATCTTTTATTTTGAAAATGAGGTTAAGAGCTAATTATGGTTGGGTCTTGTTAGAACTTTTCTACCATATTTAGCTGGCACGAAATAATTTTATTGTATTTATATAGCTACTTGGAGCATAGTTAATATTACCTTGCGGCTATAGAATTATAAACGGAATCGAAATTTAAATTTATGAGATTATATGTAGAGATATCGACCCGTATTGTACAGAGTTGTATCGTACAAATTTTATTTCTAATATTCTCTCATATATAAGTACAGGCAAATACTGTTGTTCTAAATATTATAAACTTGACTGGGGTGAAATGTACAGATATTGTAATGAATAGTTAGTGGTAAGATTTTGTGATGGGATTTAGGGAACAAGTGGGACGATGTCGGTTAGATAAGGCGATGTCCGTACCATTCATTATTGGTGGTCACTGTACACGGGTTAGCACTCAGTACTAATGAGACCTATGTGCACCGGTAACACACGACTGCTTGTTCGTTTACTTGCCAGTGCTTCCTGACCGTTATATGCGTCCTGTATCATCTTACAAACCTCCTCCTAATTACACTTTCGTCTCTACATAATCAGTATTCATCACTACTAAATAATCGTGTATATAATAGTGATATATTATATAGAAATATTTTAAATTTGTAGACATGCAAATTAATAATTTGCATGTCACGTGCATTATATTAATAAATAATTAAAAATACCTTTGTAATACTGTGTACAAAGAGCTATGTTTAATTAAAATTTGTTGTGGAATTTCCAGAGACATTCATTTGATTTATGAAATATCGCTTCAATTAAATTAATAAATATAAAAGCTTTGAAATGCTTATATTCCAATTAAAAATTCCACTCACTATATTATTCTGTGTACGGATATTTGAGTGAATAAGATTTTTATATAGGTGGTTATTCTATGGAATATACATGTAGATATTTGTAATTCTGTGTGTACACAGATCAGGTAATATATTCTCGTGTTTCTCGGCATAACTAGTGTAAAATAACAGATTCACCCGTTGAACAATCGAGTATGGAGACTATGTTATTTGCATATAGCCAGGGTGAATACATTTACTTTGTTTACTTTCCAAGAAATAGACAAACACTCACCGAAGCCTGCTAGATTCGCTATAATGTCTTGCGCATAATTTAAGCTCCACTCGTCGTTCTAAAAACAAACTTTAATCATTCCGCTTCTCATTTCAGGCTACATGTTACTACAGTGTAAAAATATAATTGTTTTTCTATGCTAATACAAGTATATATCTGCTCCAGTAACCACTGTTGCTAAAGAAAACGTTATTCAATCCTTTCAGATTCACAGTGGAAACAGTGATTTATACTTGATACTGTAGAGAGAATATAATATACATATGCCCAATCGGAAATTGAGTAACAGGTCCATCACGCGACTATTTCACACACTTCCTTTATAAATTAAAATTCTTATTTCCGTTGCACGTAGAATAACAATTATTGTGACAGCCAAAACATAAACATATCATTGTCTGAACTGAACGTTTTTCTTCTAATTGAGGAAGTAATAGTAAACTGAGTCTATACACGCATATGTGTGTGAGGTGAGGTGAGTCTCTAGTATAATAATCACTAGAACCATATGTATGTACGTCCATGTACACTATATATATATATACACACACACACATAGATCTTTCATTTGAACCAAGGCAAAGTATACCCTATTTAATTCACTTCAAAGGAAGCCGACAACGAAAAATAAACAAGTTAATGGAAACGGAACCGCGACAGTTTGTGTTGTCTGCCGTGCATGCTCTGACAAAAACCTTTGAATAAATAAAAGAAATGTTAGTGAATGCATTTACTAACTAACGTTATCTTCTCTCATCGTGGATTTATGCAGATATACCACCGTGTTGTGCTGTGTGCTTTGATGTTTTCAACAATCATTGTAAACAATACACAGTTGTATAAAATACTAGAGACTTTCTGTACATATTGTAGATGGTTAGTGTCTGTGGAAATAGATCTGCTTATTGTATATAATGTCAAACAGAATTAGTTATGATTATTAGTTGAAGGACGTACATACATACTTGTGTATACAAGTTACATTCCATTGTAAATCATCATTAAAATTCACTACACGAACTAATTACAAATCGATTTGGTTTTATTTGAATAAACAATACTGCCCACATCTGAAATATTCGCATGTCCTGTGTTGTGGTGACATGCGCATAAGCGCAGCTAGTTAATTATATATATCTGCAATTCATTGCCGTATCGCCAAGCTATATTTAGCCGCGTCGTAAGTAAATATAAATGCAAATTTAATATTTACTGCGCGAAAATTGAAATAGGGTGTGTTTGTTATAATTATAAATACATAAATATTCAAATGCCCGTCGGATAGATTTGATGTCTGTTCGGTTGTCGGTTGTTGCTGCTTCTGCCTGCGTTCTTCTCATGTACGCAGTATGTGTCTGCTTGCATTATCTTCCCTTTCATTTCGGCAAGTGACATCATATCATATACAAGTTCCACAAAGTTACATATCTGTAGAGTAATAGTTTATATACATGTATTATTATATTCTATTAGAAGTTAAAGGTTCGGAGAGTTTTATGTAAGATTGATGTAAGATTTATGACGAATCTAGGTCAGAATGACAAGAACCTCTACGTCGGATAGACTAGTTAGCTATCTTATTTATTATCCCCGTATATTACTCCAGCGACTAAGCAATTTAACCGTCATATAATTTGATTACAAATACAAATTTGTATTGCAAATTTAAGGTTATAGGAATTTTATGGGAACAATTTATGATGATTGTTTTTAATTTATTGTTAAACATATTTACATTTTGTATGTAGGCGTCAAGAAAATATAACTTAGAGCATATAAGCAAGAGCTTCGTTCGATAATTGAAATTTTATAGCTTTCAAATCGTTATTGTGCAATGTTTTATGCATTTGCGCATATTAATAGTTGATTTGATAGTATTTTCTTGCACTTGCGCCATGACTGATATAATGTGTTTTGTAAATGGAAATATACTAGAACATTTGTCGATTAGTAAATGAAAATAGTGAGATTATATCCGCATATGAAGTAGCTTATCTATATAGCTGAATCTAGATTAACCTTTAAATAGGCACATTATTCAGCCAGTAAATTATAGTGTTGTTATATAAAAATCATTTTTACATACAAGACTGACTTGCAAATACTATAATTACAGTGAAAGTATAATAGCGGCAAATATACAAAGATACCAATTATAAATATCACTCAAAGTGTTACCAATTAAAAATATTGACTGAATGATTAATACAGCTCATACCTATAATTGTTAGCTACAGTTCTATATGGCACATAATTTATATTACTTTGATATACATTCATGAATAGCTATTAGTTGAATAATACTTGTTGACATGTATAGAATGTTCTGGTAATTATACATATTCCCTCTGTTCATTTCATTTCAATGTGTATTTCAGATTGACACTGTCCACTGTGTTGTAAAATAATATGTATTATCTAGTCTATTTCATGTTATATATTAGTAGTTGAGTTCAGCGGACTGCTATCAGTATTCTAGGGGTGCATATTAGCACTGTATAATTTTATAAGAATATCTCACAGAGATCAGTAAATATATCCGGCCGCTATAAGTGAACAGTTGACAAATGAGTCATCTTATCAGCAACATGCTAAACCATTCTCTCCCGGGAATAATCAGTCTCGTCGATGATAAAACCATTATTATAATCACATCCAGTTTATATTTGTTTGTAAAGTCTAAATGAAAACGATTTAATGTGACCGTTGAAGACAAATATTCAAGTGCAATACATAAACTTTACTCGTTATAATTCAAACAAAACAAATTGTATTATTTGTGCCATTCAGCCTAACCATTCTATGCAGAACTGACGATTTCAACTTGAAATCACTTCGTAAACTGAATCCATCGAAACGACAATAAAATCATTACGAGAGGCGATTTACAAAATGGAATAATTCATTCGCATCAGAACTTCTGTGAAAACCGGCAACGACTGTAACAAGAGCAATACAAACTTTCCCTATCAATTCATGCGACTTCTAACAACAAATAATTACATTGTTCCAACGATAAAACCTAGTTAATCAACAGTAACGCTAGACTTAGTGTCCGAATCAGCTAAGTAATTGTCAGTATTACCTACCTGTCTATCTACTATTTACTACTACTAGTTAGTAAAACTATTATCAGTAACAATCAACAACAACAACAGCATGCGGAGAGAGACACAAGTGAGACAGCCTAACCATCTCCATCTCTCTCCCACTCTGCACTCGTTCACGGGTTGAATAATACAAATTCATTAATCATCTTTATCTAGGGGCCGATTAACAATGCGCAGCCAGTCTTTAGAAGTTTTTGAAACGCTGTTTGAAGGGCGACACGAAGGGCTCGAGTGACTGTGGGATGAGTTGTGTGTGTGTGGGGGGGGAGGGGGGGTAGAGAGATACAGGATAAAACACGCAATATACAGTAGTAGTAGTAGTAGTGTCAGTGTATATATGTATATGTTTGTATGTATAGTGAAGAATACAGCTATATAATGAAGCTCACTAGATTTACAGATAAGCTTTACTTACACAATACTAATTGCAGTAATTTGTTACTTGAATTAATGCCTTATTGGAGATGAATGGGACTGAATTTATTCACGTACCTTATTGCGCATTGGCCGATGTGAAAACTTCATCTTGTCTACTTGTGTGACTAATGAATGAAGTCTGTAATCTATTATACTGATGCATCTGTGCGTTACGTTATGTTGTGTTATATTGTGTGAGTAACATGTGTGTTACATGCACGCGAATTTCTGATGATGTACAATTAATTATCCCGTGTCCATGTGTTGAAGTTTCACTACACAACTTTACTGGGTCACTGGGAATATTTATGTATTCATTCTATACACGAGTTAATTGTACAAAACTCTTCAGCTTTCTATCATTTATTATATATTAACATACTATAGCTGAATGATAGATTATTCTATTATAATATACTTACATATAAATTCAATAACTGTGCAGTTCTCGATACTATGGAAATGTGTCTACTTATTCTTATTGTTATACAAAGTAAGGTAATGTCTTTCTGCTTTATAACATGCAATATAATTTAATTAACTCGAGCTTTGTGTTGTAGTAAAAGAAATGTAAAAGCTAACTGTAATGGATTGGAAGTAATCACAGCAGTACTAACAGTAGTACTAGTATATTATCTGATTGTAGAATCAATAGAATAATGCACTGTGTTTAGGAGTAAATGTGACAATGTCGGTCGTTTAAACAACTCAGCGGGTGTTTATGTTAAATGAAACATTGTTTCACGCTTGTATTTAGTTTGTCGTTTGGCCACATGGTACCGCAATTAGACAAGGCAAACACTGAGGAATGTTTTCACTTTTGCGTTACAAAAGCGGACACAGCACTGAGCAAACTGTGCGTCAACTGCCCTCGTAACAATTAATGCCTACTGTTTATCATCCAGAGAGAATCGTGTACCATCTCTTGATTTATACTAGCTACAGAATAGCTAACTCCTTTCACATATACACATTCACACCTGAATTCTCCTCGGCACATCAATCTAACATACACGCACACAGATCAGATACACCAGTTCAATATCCGAGTACTCCGGATGCAATATCATATATACATATATACATACATACATACATGTGTGTGTGTGATATAGTTAACAGTTGTTATGATATATGAGAGTAATTTACCCCTTTTCTCGGTTGAGAATTTTGTTCGGGAAACTAGTTTTTAATACACGAGAGAGGCCTGAAAATGGCGTGTAAACCACATCATTTTGCAACGAGAGGGTCGCCTTGTATATTATATATAAATCATCTCGTTGCACACACACACACACGTCCGAATGGTGCTGGACTACAAATTTCATTTTAAATTATCTTTCCGCTAGTTTTATACCCAACCCCCAGCCCACTTCGTAATTAATCATCTAACCAGAAACTTCTCGCCTTGTATCCTCATTCACTATTTAACACCATCGGTCATTCCTACTCTAACGTCTATCCATCAACTATTGTCTCAACGTCAGAACTGCTTCGACCACTCCACCACCAGTGCCCTTATCAAATACTCCTTTATCCAACTAAATACCCATTGCATCAATGATTCCAACAAGCCAGTCCTAACCTGTCAGATAAATATGCGAATCATTTATTTGTGCACAATATAGAGGCCGGCAGTAAATTAGCATGATGTTATTTTCGTGGATACTTAGTGTATGTACGTATGTATGTATGTATGGATGATGGTATATTTTTGTTGTTTAACGTTTTTGTGTAGACGAAATGGCTGTATATTCTTAGCATAAATCTCACGGTGTCTAGTACAATACAAGCGTGGTGATTGGCGTCCATCCAAAAGCCATATGTGTTGAAAGGGAAAAAATACACAATTTGTCAGAATATTAAACGCGTGCAGATTTTTCTAACACTTGTCTGTCCTGGAGCGGAGCCAATCACAGCGTGCGGCTGTATGCATTATGCCATTGTTTAACTCATATCAGAATAAAATACTACTGCTACATATACACATATATAAGAAAGTCCCGCACCAAAACTAAAACGAAACATAAAATATCTCTACATTAAGTTGGCCGTGTACCGCTGGAGGAATGCAAGTGTGTGTTTTTTTTTTCACGTCATATATGAACAATATACGTCGGGATAAATTTAACGTGGAAATGAAACCATTGTGCAGTGAAGGGTTAACGGCCTACGGCTAAAAAACAGCCCTTTTGCCCTGTTGCGAGGCATGAATTTATAGCGCTCGTGGTAACATCTGGATATCACATTAGGTCCCTGTCCTTGTCCTGTCCGCCTGCACCTAACTCTCTATGTTATATATACATACACACACACGTACCATGTCGCACCATTGCACTAGAATATCATCAACCCTCACCGGTATAAAAATTCACCATATTTGTGACTCCATCAGTTTCCTCAAAATGGCTTGGTTTTTTTGTTGCACCATTCGGCAGTTGCCTGGCCGAAGAGGCAACGAACACACTGTGCTGTACTGGTTTTAAAACAAAACTTCGTTTAAAAAAATTCACCAACTTGTCATAAAGTTCCGTGAGATGTTGTTTAGTTTTTGTTGCGAACGTGAACGGACATTTTTCTCGCTAAACAGCATGTTTATAAATGGCGAGACAGTTTTTGTTGCATCTGCTCTCATTTAAAATTAAATTAGGGGAAATATGTTATGTGCATGTGTGACAGGTAGCGGCAGCACACGGATTAAAATGTAGCTTATTAACGGTAATTTTTTTATTTGTAAAATAAATACACACAACCAAACATATTTCATTATATATTACATACGTGTGTGCTGGGCAGTGAAATAAAACTCAATAAACTTTTGTGATATTTCATTATTTTGTCTGATATGGACATAGTGGACGGATACCACTAATTGGAAAGGACTATAAAAGCTATACCATATTTTTGTCTGAATTTATTTTACGATTGACTTTATTTTTATTGCTGGACCTTTGTCTGTATTTCTGCACATCCACGCAATCGAGCTTACGAGCAGGCCACCCTCTCGGCACTAAGTAATGCGCGGTTTCAGCGTGCGAGGGGGAGTAAACTAACGTCTGTTCAGCACAACATGTACACCTATATATAATCATACCTTTATCCGCTACTATAGTAGTCAAATGCCATTCCCAAACTTATTATTTCCATTCAACCAACGAATTACAAGTGTGTGACGTGCTCAAATGAAAGCCATTCAAGTGTTATCCTGTCCAGATATCATGAATGATATGCCAGCTAAATGAGTATATTTCTAGTTATCATTAAATATATACTAGAAAGAATGACATTGCTATTGGCCCGGGGCAATATTATCGTATATTGTAAAGAAATAATGTACTACGGAAATGAATACATAACATTTTATGTACAATTGTTCTGAAATGATGTAATTATGCAAGATTTAAATCATACAGATATACATTTACTACATTTACACATACATCCACAGGTCATTTCTACGGAAAATATTTATAAATTTGTTTATTTTCATATATGTATACTCGCGGTGTGAGTTAAACATGAAAATATATTCATTTTGTCGGGTAAAAGCATACGGTATATGTTGACAGGGTTATATTCGGTTAGCATATATGCAATTCACGTACGTATATTGGGGATGTGTTCGTTGAACAGTGTATAAGCAGGGCCCATAAATGGAAGGCGCGTCACGCACATATCGACCGGTAAACGGGCCGGTACGCATCGCCGTGTGACGCCGTAAAATACGTCAAACCACAGAGTCACAGCTAGACACAGAAGCTGATGTCTAAACGTTATCAATGTATGTATGTCCTCATGTGTGTGTGTGTGTCTCTTATTTCAAACGTGCGTTCTCGTCCTGTGTCCCACTAACGTGCAAGTAATGTCACCGACGCTTGGGGGACACAAACGAGAATTAAATATCACATAAGATTGATTCAGTAGCAAGCACGAAATATACTACCGTACGTGGATTGATTCCTAACATGTGTTACCTGGAACCTGGTAGAGATTAGGAACCGAATGTAAACTTTAGATCAAATACATACACTAGCAACACAATTATTCACGGCTACCTCTACTAATATCTTCATGTATGTACTTGCATACTCCATGTATAGTTAGTTTTTTTTGCCCAGTGGCAACAATTTAGTATTTGGCTACGCTACGAAGCATAAGAAGCTATCTTCATTTTCGATTAAAAGATTGCATCATCGGTAGAATAATGATGATGATGATGTGATATTGGATTTTCACGCATTCTATTTAGGTTTTTTTGCTACTGATTTCTCAATAAACGGACAGTAAGCCGATGGAGTAATAGTAGTAGTAGTAGCTAGTAAATTGAATTAATACAGATTTATAATTTAGTCGGCAGCCAGAGCCGATGTAGAAAAACGAGTAAGAAAAAAGATTTAATTAGAAGAAGTAGCAGGCATCCGGTCGGTTTCGTAATAACTGGGTCAGTTTTTATGGAAAATATTTTGCAGTCTCTCAATAAATGAACACCTCGGTGTATAGATGAAAAACCATAAATTATTTCGGGACATCAGTCAGTTGAGGCGAAGATGAAATTATCGATAAAAAATATTCATTTATAACTGTCAATGAGCGGCGGAGAGCAGTGCTGCAAAGCAGGCGTTATATATATAATAGAATGAAACCAGTTCAGACAGACACACACACCAGCCCGTAATGAATACCACAGAATCAAGTAATATTTTCATAGAACAAGCTAATGTAGTAAAATTTTAATTAAAAAGCTGCGATCACTTTGCTTAATTGATTATTTCGCTAATTAGACTTGGTGTCGGGGAAAGGTTATCAAAACTTTTTAATGAAGAATGATAATCGTGGATTTTAGAGATAAATGACATTTCTTCCTTCCCTCTTGCTTCTAATGACACACCCTGTCTAATCATATTCTGAATCATTCACTGTCATTAACCAACATCGTCGTCGTCACGTGAAACTAACACATAATCATTTTCTATAATAAATTATCATATCCGTTACACACATATACATATACATGTATTAGCCTGACCTTATTTCACTATATACCTATATCTAGTTAAATAATCTAGAAGAATATATGTATGTTTGTGTTAATAACTTATATGTAGTTGATCATTCTAGGTTATATCGAGTTATAGTGAAAATATTTGTAGAATGCAGTACAAATATTTTGAAATGATATCCGGCGAGTTAGAATGGAAATCTGTCCAAGTTTGGATTATTTAAGAAAGCCGGATGTTTATGAGATTAATGTCAAGTGTTTTATGGGCACATAAAACATAATCTTTGTGTTTATTTTATGTATAGATAGTAAAGTGGTATATTACAACAAGTGTGAGCGCATAGGATACTAACCTTTGCATAGCATTGATTTTTTATTATTAATATAACAGTGAAATGTGATAAATAGATAGATAGATTGGTTTCTTCTTACTATTTTTCCTCTAAATCCTATTATTAATTTATTGTTAGCTTTCAAGTGTGTTTTTATCTGCGATTTTGACCGAGTTAATTTATTGGGGGTATTTAAAGTCCACTTTAGTCCTTATCTGTAATCACAGATTTAGTGCTATAAAATAAAACTGTTATTTTCTTCCACGTGTATGTGCTGGAGTTGCGTGCTAGTCTCTCATATGTGACGTTAAATATTTAAACTTACATTTCATACTTAGAATTATCTTTATTTGCCTTTTTATTAGCACCCTCATAGTTGCTAGCTTTCAATTATGTTTTATTATAGAAATTGTTCAAGACTGATATTTACATTCCATTGTTATCGAATGTGAGCTTTAGCCAGTCGGTATGGTGAAATTCACTATAATCATATGAATGTCTGTAATTTTATTTACAGCGAGTGCTAGAAAAGTACAGCTACCACTAGTTTATATAGAAGCAATAAACCTCTCTGGATAATAGCCAGAGTTCGTTAAACAGCCATAACCATTATCGTTGCTCTTTTATTTTTCTCCGGCCAATAATTCCGTCGAAAAACTAATGTGCCAGTGTGTCCGCAACATGTGAGTAAGGCCAAGTTCAGACGTGTCTGCTCATTTCACTGTTTACGATGCCTCACCACAAGCTTATCTTAACACATTGTTATAACTACGAATGAATAAATTCTCAGGTGAAATATTCTGAAACAGATTCTGTTTCGCACTGAAGTAATTTCTAGTTTTACATGACATTTTATATTGCATATCCGAGAATACAGTTAATAGATTTAGTCATACGATGTAGAATTGTTCGTATAATTTGATTGAATTCATTGTATAAAATGGATTATAAATTAGTGTCTGAAGTGTAAGGTTTTTAAATTTGTATTCAGAAATGTCTGCATTCATCGTGAATATTCTTTTTCGTTATGTTCATCTCCATTTAGGAAGTATTCAGTGAGAGAATGAAGTCGTGAATTAACCTCGTTTCTTATGCGAGACATTTCCACAATGCTGTTCCGTATTCTGATATTATTAATCGGCGTAGTCTGTGTTCGCTACTCGAATTTTAATGTCTACCATTTCACCTTCTGTCTTGCACAATTCTATTCTTTTATTATTTAAACACGACGCTCCCTAATGGCATGTTCATCGTTGGAACAGTTCAATTTAAATACGATTTCTGTTCAGTCGACAACTGTTTTGTAAAAAAGATGAAACAATCCCAGCATATTTCAACATGGAAATTATTTTCTCTTCATTTACTCGTAGCTGGCCGTGGAAATCTTTAGAATTTATTTACTACTCTTCAACTCTGCGCGCTGATAGATGTTACATTTATATTTCCCTAACGACGGTGTCTTTTGTACGTCCACTGAAATTATCCTGTAATGATGGTTGGCAGGCACAGTTCAATGTTTTGTAGAAATGATTATCGTACGTAGTAGTAGGAATTTATTTTGAGAAACTTTCGCATGTTATTCACCATATTTCCAGACAAATCACCCCGTTTTTCTATAGTACAGTGGAAAAGTGTATTATTTTAACGTTGCACTTTGGAACAAGTTTTGTAAGTCGTATTTTCATTTGGAGAAAAGTGGTTCAACTTAACATGTAAACTTGGCATCGTAATAAGTGGATATTCTGAGAAATGCAACACACGATATTGTCGACTAGTGCACTTTTATATTTCCACTACCGTGAAACTGTTATAAAAGGCAAATCATATCAGTATTTTCCATCACATCATGCCAGCGACCATCAGAAGACCAATTCTAGAATCGAATCTCACAGAATTGACACATACTATCTGAGGAAACTTTGGTAATAAGACGGTAAATATGTAGTATATGTGTTCAGTGTGCAATCCACACTTAACCGGAAACTGCAAGGCGATGCTATACGATACAAATCGGTTTTCCAATAACCGTATCAACTTCCTGAAATGTTCGTCGTTTCTTCCGTCTCGTTTCGACCTGTCGTCTGTCTGTGTGTATATGTGTGTGTGTGTGTGTGTGTGTAGATGTGACGGAAACTTGTAGAAAGAAATTCGCTTGCAATAGCTTGAAACGAGGTACCCGTTACAGGTTTTATCGCTGATCTGAATAGGATGGGGGTGAATCTCTGTGGAACGCTTTCAATCGGTACACACTACACTCCTAGCTGCCAGTCTGACACACACACACACACACACACATACAGACAGAGTGTTGGACTCAATGACGTCACAATACGTGAAAGTGAAGCTCCGAGAGCTTCCTCGACTACCGGATAGGATACGTGACGTGTGTTTGTGAACAGCTCGATTCCATGTACAAAGAAAATCAGTTGATTTAGCACGGAAACTTTTCCTTATTCAGTGCCGCCTGTAAATCTCATTAATTGTAAATCTTTATCTATCTGGGGAATCCTGTAGTGACTGTTTTATTTCCTACAAACGTACACACTAACCTACATCCCAGCCAACTAGATATTATCACTCGGCAACACTGCACTGCTAGAATTACAATGAAGTTTACACATTATATGGAATATTGTACATACATATCAGTGCTATTATATTAATCATGGGCAGTCATATATTTTACAGTATAAAATATTTATAACATATATTTATACCGATATAAAACTGAACATTGCAATAGTAAATGTAAATATTTTATTTATTTTGTGTATCAGTGTTGATAAGACTTTATATGCGAGTAAGTAATTTACGATGATTAGTAGTAAACATTTAAATTGAACTGGTTTTTATAACGAATCAGCGAATGGAATTCCGGTAGCATAAGGAATGCACTCTCGGCTGGTGAACTGAACATAATCAGTTGTAAAATACGCTTCGTAAAATTTCATGATTCTGTTCTACATCAATCTGAAATTCTGTAGTCCTTTATTGCTCATACCATGCATTTTTAACGCAGACTCCGCGAGGTTATTTCATGATCATCTGCCGTGGTATTGCCTCTTCACATTCGTCCATGGAAAGAATCTATTTCTTATATGAGCTACATGAAATATGGAAATTCTTATGTTGACAAAACATTTCATTCAGTTCAAGTTCAGTGCATTAATTATGGATATGGATGAGTGCATAAACATGTTTCGGCCCTATCGGTGGATAACAGAATAGTTAAATTGTTTTGTCTGAAAAATAAAACATCGGTAATCCCATTTCAAGCGGCCGATTGGAAATAACTGCCGTAACTTCCTCGGACGCAGGGAAACGTTATAATGAAACAAAATAAACAAATCAACACGACGGCAGTCTTTAAAATTCTAAATTAATTATGTTAGATTAAGTTTTATTTTCTTTGAACCAGAGCTTGTGTGTGTGTGTGTGTATAAAATTGAATATAACAGAATGTACATATAGGTATAACAGTGGCAGATCTCTGAGTATTTATATAAAAGTGCACCGATACATTTTGTAAATGTGAAACGTCCAAGTAGAAATAACAAGATCCAGCGATGGTATAAATAAGTAAGAGAGCCTTACGGCCATCCGTGGTTAGAGCTAGATACTAAATAGCACGATCTATTTATGACTGCCGGTATTTCACATAGAGAAAAATTCTTAACGGCAACTCCCCTGCAGGCCTATGCTCAACAACAATGCATTACATAGAAATGAACTATATAATGACGTCGATGATTAATCACATTCAACTGTTTCAAAACTTGTTCTTACTTCTGGGTGTCTTTGTAATACTATTCACTACTAGTACCTATACTATACTATATACTATACTATACTGTACTGTAAGTCTGTTCATTTGATTTGTTACTTTCTAACATACGAGCGGTCCGGTTTAACGATGTTTAGTTAGTTGTTTATGTTGCCTAATAAGTGTATTCCACTTATATATTTACTACATGGATTTGTTATTGTTAATGATGAAGATATGTAACGAAGCATCAGCTCCAGTTTATAATACATAACGGGAAAAAAATAAAAGTAATAATACTTTCAAATAGTTTCTCGGAAACGAATGTATTTATAAAACTGTTTCCAAATACTTAAGGAAGTATGTCCAACAGAGTTTTGTTAAAAATAATTTCATCTTTTGCTGGTCTTATTTCGGGTGGGTTTTTTCTTCTTCTTCTTATATTTGTTAAAAAGAGAATCGAGTGCTAAAGGAATGTTAGAACTTCATCGTTCATCGTTAAATGTGGAACGCTGAACTGTCATCAAAACTCTGATTTAGATACGAACCATTTCCGTTTTACGGCACATCTTCCAACTTAATAATTTTATTTTTGTACGTCGCATTGAAGTTCATAAAACATAAAACAGTTCAACTGATGATGGCATCGGAATGATTACATTTTCTGTCATTTCGATTTGGTAGGGAAATGAAACATTTGCCGTTATTTTTCTATATATACGTACGTACATATATTTCCGGTCCGTTAAACAACAAATACATAACTAGTGTACGTACGATTCACGTCTGACAATGGACTCGACCACGACTGGCAAGATGGCGACGGTAGCCGGTCATTTAACTGTCTGTTCGAGCGACATTATACCTGATATTACCGGTAATAAATACATCAACTATCGCGAAATAACGTTATATAATGCGTTTATTGTTTAACCGTTACTCACTGCCACTGATAAATGTTTCGGTCACATGGAATATTCTAATTTATAACGAATAATCAACTTACCCGCTGCCAGCAACAGTCTTGAGCTATTCATCGTCCTGCGGTGCATCCATTAATCTGTAAATAGAGAATTTTATCAACAACCAGAACACAGTACAACTACTATATATACTATATTAAATTATACACAATACTCACACACACACACACGCAGTGAAGTAATATCATTGCTATTTTCACAAACAATTATACGATTCACTTGTGCTGCTTTTAATTGTTTTTCCTGTTAGGTTTTCCTGTAATGGACATGTCTATACACACGTCAAGTGATACAACTAGTTTTTCACTACCATCATGCGGTGTGTGTGAACTTGTTATGCTATTAGCTACGTAACTATGTACAACTAATGAAATTTAATTAGATTTCAATTTCTTGCCAATGTAATACGTTATATTTACTAACTGAACCTGGTGTATATGAAAATTAACGAACTACAACATTTTCACAGAAACAGTCAAGTTTATAGCTCATTCCATAGGGTAATGCGGAGGTGAGGGGTAGGGTAGGGTAGAATAACAAACAGCTTCCAGTTAAGTCCAAACGCTATTATTCGTAAATAAGCGTGGTGCACCCCTGGTGCTATTGAGTCGTACGATGGTTGTGTGACAGGGAACGAGAGCCCCAGTGTGTGTATATGGTGAATGGTACCCGTAAGGGTACACACACACACACATGCACACATGCACACTGCTAGACCTGACACTATGGGTAGGAGACGAGCGAGTTAGAACTTGAATGACATGGCTGTGTATGCTGGTGTTGCGGATTTACATACGGTTTATAGTGTAATAAAGCTGGTAGAGTTTCGGCTCGGCTCGACTGTGCGAGTGTGACTTCCTCCGTTTCATTATTGCACCGGTGGTCACGAGGTACGGGAATCTGCCGGTGTGAGCGCTGCTAGTAGTAAGCCGGGCACAGAGGTGAGATAGGTCTTGGCAAATGATGAGCTAGTAAAGCCGAAGGTAATTTTATGAAGGCTCAGGGATTGGCCTGCTCATGCATATTTTATGAACGAATAAATGAGACTATTTTATTGTGAGTTCAACTTGATAGACATACAAGGTCAACTAAATGACGTGAATCTGTCGTAGTATATAATATATAAATGTACATACATATGTATGTACATATATACCTTTCCACACGTAACTATTCTAATATTGTTAAATACATATAATCTTACAGAATTATTCAACCATTTCAACTCCGCAGTCCACAAGCAATTGCAATAGTACAGATATGTATATAATAACAGTGTTACTATTACAAACATTCTATAACATATAATAAATTATTCCATGTCAGTAATTTCTCAAAGAGTAGGTGCATAAAACATGATTGTTTTGCAACAATACCATATAACATTAGTACAGTATAATATTAACATACAC
>JAGJTL010000132.1:779982-808067 GCA_022063505.1 Calosoma granatense
TATTGTGTGAGTTTATGTGTCATTATAT
Source organism: Calosoma granatense (assembly GCA_022063505.1). Lineage (NCBI taxonomy): Eukaryota > Metazoa > Arthropoda > Insecta > Coleoptera > Carabidae > Calosoma > Calosoma granatense. The sequence continues at coordinate 780,011 of JAGJTL010000132.1, forward strand.
AGTGTTGTTGATGAAAGATCACACTCTATAAACTAACATTTCTCCATTATTGTTAATTATTTAAGTATCTTATAAAATATTAATTACATGCGCTAAATATACCAGTTAAATATGCAAGCACACATATGTATTGTTAATGAGATGCTAATTAGAAACAAACATGCATAGTCTTCCAGTGTTTATAGTACAAGTTTTAAAACGCTATTAAAAACAATATATGTTCATTTCATGCTTCGATTAGCAAAATAGTAAAAAAAATCAACGAAACACTAAATTAACTCGTTTTAAAATCTTACCTTCAAAATCATTAACGTCTAATAAAATAAAAAGCTAATATAGGGTTTTTTAAAGTATCACGTTGGTAACAATGCATCTCATTTTCGCTTGGCGCGGTTATGCAGATTAACTGGTTTTAGTGTGCATTTATTGATAATGAGGTGTGAAATACCTGTTGCGCGTATCGCTTACGTTCGCCTTACAATATTCGAGGAGCGTTTCAATAACCGAACATTACTTTTTTTCTTCCATCAATTCATGTCTGTCCATCTTCATAGTAGGTATAAACAGCTCCAGTACTAGTTTAGTACATTGCATCCAAACATATTCTCCGCTCCTCTATATAAAAACCATCACAACGAAACTACCTAACTCCTTGTCCTGTTTTACATAATATGTATGTACGTATTCCTATGATCGATGTATGTACAAATGTGTTATATCACCCTGTAATTAACCAACAAACATGTACAGACCTGTACATTCATATATAAATGCTGCTTGAATATCAACGAGTGGAATATTTTTATTATTCGCAGCACATTTAGTATTCTTTCTTATTTTTTTCATGAATAAATTTACTAGAAAATACCTTATTTGGTATTTATATTAGGTTTTTATTTTGTATTGGTAGAATTATGTTGACAGCGCTGATGATGTGATCTGTATAATTTGATAAACATTTACGTTACAACAAAAATGAAAACACTTGATATCGCGATATGAATATTATACTTGAGAGTTAATTTTCAAACTAGAATAGATATTGAGTTCAGATATTTGGCGTATATATATTCCAATTTACATATGAACCGCAGCTCGGCACGTACGTACGTAGATATTATATAATATTCTATAGGAATTTGTAGAAATTCTGTAATTGCTATCGAATTAGTTCAGGGATGTTGAAGTAATTTCTTGGCCGTTGCGCCCCCGTAACGAAGTCAGTTGTTAAGTATCCCAATTAATTGAAGACACCGGCTTGTAACAGGTCGGTGTTGGTGAAGCACGCGCAATACAGAGATGAGAAGTCACCAGTCTCATTCGGTGGAATATTCCTTAGGAGTTTCGGCCGTGTCGACAAGACAGGCACATCTGTGCTTGGTGTGCGGAGGGGCGGGTTGTGCACGGCCGTCAGACGGATATAAAACGGTACTTAGGGAACCAGCACCGGCGTTGTAATATCCCAAAGTAAAGTTTTATGTGAGCGATGCCCCCCAATTCTCTTGGAACATACCTGCCTGACAATACACACTGAACATTCCCGTATAATGGATTTAATTAAACGCTTTTGCACCGTGTACCTACCACACCATCGCTCTGCAACACCCTTCACCTCTACCAACTCATCCACTGTATATATGTATGTATGTATGTATGTATTCAGTTACACCCCGCACCCTCCCATTCCTGGCTACATACAACGCTACTATGTACTACTACTACTACTATGTAGACGTAATGTCCAACTCCACCACCACCATCATTTTACTATGTTGCACTCAACTGAATTTGCTACCGGAAATGGCCAATATTTAATACAGTTATAGCTGTAAATTTCACCCTCGGCTGAAAGCAGCGTTTTAATTGGTTCATGTATCGTTGTTATTATTTCACTTTTCCACTTTGTTACTTCAAGAACTAAACGCAATTTCCTCATTCTCTCACAATATATTTCCAGTATTATATTAGGCACAGGCCTAAACGAATTTCATCCCAACATTGTGTCATAACTCAGTTTTTTCCATCGCTGAAATAAAATTTCTCATCTCATCCCATGACGCCAGATAAATTGATGCATGTCTTCACAAAAATAAAATATAAAAAAGATACATTAAAAATAAGAGAAACAATAAAATGAAACACTTCCATGAATTTTATTTCCTGTACAGCGTCGCCATTTTCAATTTGTTTCCTGCACTTCCTTCGCATAACATTCGGGAACATTTTTATGTGAAATGGGCGGGGATGGGGTTTGGTACAGTGTTGCAATTTTATACCATTTCAAGTATTAGTCGCTTTATATGTGTGACTGTCGGTGACAGTTCGTGTGTATGTATGTACAATGCATCTTGGTTGCGTGAAATAGTCCTTGTGCGCTCGTGTACGTCAGGAAAGCAAGAAAACAATGTGTCTACAGAATCTCTAGTGCCATAACGGCACTCCTCGTATATTTCGTTGAGACGAGGGGCACGCGCTACAGTTGTTGCTGCTGTTGCTGCTACTGTTAGTAGAACCGCTACCGGTACTGGTAACTGGGAGTTGTGCGTGCTAAGTCGTTGTGTCGAGAGAGCCCTTGACGTGAATGCATTGTCACAAGACACCAGAGAGAGAGAGTGTGTGTGTTGTTGTTTTTTTACTTGGCAAGGCGGCTGTTGCTACTGTAGGATCATGTTACAACCCTATCACTTACTCACTGCCCTGACACAAGTTGCTCCCACTTTCCATTGATCTACCTGATACCATCCTAATTATTTTGTTCTCTGCTGACTCACCGACACACCCACACTTCTGTCCTTTCCATCAGTAAACATCAGCACTTGCGTAACAATGAAAGAAAATATATTCTAAAATATATATCTAAATTCATCTGATTTATTAGAAAGTAGACAAGAGAAAATCAAAGTTAGCCGTGACATTTCATTGTGATTTGCTATATTACGTGAGTACATGCATCATGAACATGGTACAGAAATACACATTAATCACAAATAATTTACACATGGAGTAAATAAAGCAGAAAATATCAACAACATGGCATATGGTATGTTTGTCAGAAGCATGCATAAATTCACCAGTATCCCTTGCTATTCAACATTCACGAAAAACATAACAAAACAGAATTATCCGCCAACATACGTGCTTCTACATGTTACACAGATAACAATAACAGTAACGGAAATTTGTACGCTTGTTACAATTAATCCCAATCAATGTTCTAACAGAATTCACACTCTGTACATTTCTGTAAAACAGTCAAGTGGCTTACATGCAGGTATCTGATGTTTGCTCCGAATTATTTCTACGCGCTATTTGTTATTCTGAACGTGGCTGGACCACTGGCAAACGTGTAATAAACCAGATGAGCATAAAAACTGTAAGGTGAGTGAGTAGTGAGTGAGCGAATTGAGCGAATAAGGCAATACACAATGACGGGTCGGTTGGTCGGGTGGCAATGTTGTGCAAAAATGTTCGTTGCTCGTTTTCGATTGGCGCGCGTCGTACATGTATTGCCGTCGGCAGAATCGTGTGTTTTCATATTCAGACGGCGTCTCTTGTTGAGATGGGCCCGACATTCTTTGTATCGCGGAGACTTTATCATCTCACCGACTCTGGCCGGAGATTACGCCCAGGATTCTGACTTGGTTTAGTCTACGTTGTTTTATTATTGTGCTCTCGATGTGTCATCTGCTTATTCGTCTGACTTTAGATATCTAACATTGATGCTCCGGTAAAGAACATTCCACATTCATCTCTCCGGTTCTACACTACACTACACTACAGTACAGAAGATTTGATTGATTCTAAGAAACACATTTTACACTGCAACAATGTTTGCAAGTTGAATATTGTTCCGTTTAAAACACAATGGCCACACTTAGTTATTTATGTCTGTTGTGTTGTCAATATTTCTCACACTTGTTGTTGTGGTAATGTATTTATTCTGGGAAGTATTCGTGACCAAGAAACCTTGTTACTTGCTAATCATATTTGACAGATGTGTTTAAAACTAACATGTCGTTTTACCTTCTGACTCAGCATACGTTCATAATCAGTCGATTTATGAGTTGTCATTTCATGAATGAGCTGTAAACATTGCTAAAAACTTCAAACTTCAAATGAGTCTATTACGATACAGCTTTGCAATAGCCTTTAGACAATAATAGCATAGTTCTTATAACAGCACATTGTGGCTTCTTTCAAACAGATAACATATAGTCATTATACGCGGCACATAAATACTTGTCAACCTAATAATATTTTATTTATTTGCATAAATAATATCAGCAACTATGCTATAATTATATCTATATAGAGTTCCACTTACAAATGACTATAGTGTTTTGTATATGTGACACTCACATAATTAATCATATGAATCAATTATTTGTATATATTTGAAATAAAACATTGTCGTTACATAGGAGATATTCTGTAGTTCATTAACTTTGTCTAAATTATCATTAATAATAACACTGCTTATAAATAGGACACTGGCTAATGGTTAGATAAAAACATTAAAGATTTTGTGATCTGTTGTGATTAATTATCCCGGCTGAATGATAACATAACAGATAATGATTTATATTTAAGCCACATGCGACACGGCTATGTTCACTCATTATTCATATATAACATTGAACTGGGACACCTCGCCTCGGCTCTCATGCAAAATACATCTATTCTCTATAAGTTATTTCACATAGCTGTATATACATATTTCATTTATATACATATAACTTGTCTTAGTTAGAATATGTTTTTCTCTAAAAAATAAATGTACATATACAGCAGTATGTTACCGTATGGTTTATGGTTTCACAAACAAACTGTACATGTGTTCAATAATCCAGTATAATATTATTCAGCCAGTGTAGAATCTAATTATAGTAGTTTTCATGGACTGTCATAAAATATAACGAATAAAATAATCATGTAGCATTGTTTTAGCGGCTGTAATTGTCACACGTATGTTGATTACGTTTATAAAACTCGTAAATTTTATGTTTATGAGTGTATATAGAGTGTATATTGGTAAAACATTCATGGATAAATTACCCGTGATAAGATACCACTAAACGTATAAAATTCTAATCTTTTACGGTTCATGTAAAACATTAACTCCAAATAAAAACACATACTGACTTTCATACAGACACGGAGAGACGGAGAGACGGTTCGTGTTTTGTTGCAGAAAAACCTGTTCGATGGAAAACGGCATGTCGCATAACAAATATTGAATATTTGATACGATTTGAGTGGTCGCGTTAGGCAATATTGGGATAGAAAAACAGGTTGTATTCACAAAGGCAAGAGTTCTTTATGCATCACATATATCAGCTTGGTGAATTTTTTTGCCTGAAGCGAAGAGTTTCACGGAAGAAAAAACAAAGACAAGCTTTAGTTTTATTAAAAAGGTTTCTTCTCTCTGAACTTTTTAACGAAACCGTTGACCAAGAATCTATATAATCTTTCGTCTTTTTCTTTTATATTACAAAGTATTTTCACTGAAAGAATATTCTTTGTACTTCTTTCATCCTCTTCGGTTTTTTGCTCATTTGCAGAAAGTTATTGTTGCTGGAATTCTTTGTAACTTGCCATCCAGGCTAATTCAATAAGTTTAAGGAGCAAATAGCTTTGCAAACAATATATATTATACTATGTATATACACCTGCAAATGCACAACACAACTTGCTAATCTGCATAGCTAAATGAATTTCAGTTAGAGATTGTTTATATATACTTGCATGTATCCGTAACTACTCCATAAAAGTGTATAAACGTTACACTTTGAACACGAGTGTTTACAAATCATATTTTCTCAACTAATGTGAGCAAGTTTATAGCCTCGTAAACGTACACTGAAATAACCATTTTATATGCAAATATATTCACTTGTACGTACAAAACTAACCTGCCATCATTATTTCCAACAAACTTATTTTTAAATCATATCCAATCTATGATTATATTTCGATAAATAACGTGAATAATTTAACTGTGGAATATCTCATATTACATTTCTAATTGAATATTCAGCTTGTGTTCTTTTTTGGTCTGTTATCTTTCAATTAAAATAATGTCAAAAATGGTAATATATTTGTCAATGTAGATTATATTTCTCGTTTATCGCTGGAGTTTTAGAATTGAATTTGAAATGTCAAGAAGTTGGAGACATAATATGGAGATAAAATTGCGGGCATTTGGTCTGTACCATTCATGGATGGATAAGAAGAAGAAAGAAGTAAGATTGAACTTGTGGTAAGGTTCAGAGTAATTCAGAGTCATATATCAATTATAATGGCTGTTGCAGCAATGACATTGACTGAACTCTCACGGTTTTTAGGTCAACAACTGCCGACTAGCAGAGTACAGTGTGCATTCTCTTCATTTCACTTCACTCCACTCACTCACTCACTGACTGTGACTAAGATTGTCTAGTGAAGTACAAGTACATATCATCGAGAATACTTTGACGGTAAACGATACAGTCATTGGTATTCGAGCGGCAAATATCTACACTCACATAAATCAGAGAAAAACGTTTATTGAATATGTTCAGTTCTTTATTGTCCCTTACATCGGATCTTTCCCAGGCCGCCGCTCTTATCCATTTCCTAATGAATGTTTTACTTTATTTATTAGTAGTAGTGGTAGCATTTACACAGCGACTACAACTATCTATAAACATTTATTACACAAATATATATAACTAACCTTACTTCAGTCAGTCTTAGTTATCACAATATTCAAACATAACATTATCTATAATCATATTGTACAATTAAATTATATTTTATATTGAAAATACATTTGCTTATTTACAATATTCAAGTGAATTATTTTCGTTTTAATATGCAATAATATTCATTGCAATTGAATAGTCGGATTAAATTCCATTGAATATTCTGTGAAATATATGTACATATTTGTGTTTCAGTTATTAATTTATATAAAACAATATTTCTTTTTAATTAATGTGATTAACGTTAACTAGACAGGGACTTCATTTTCAGTAATACATCATTATTACTATTATATTGAAATGCAATAATTCATAGATGATCAATTCAAATTAATACCCGAAATATATCCGATTAAAACAGACTGTAAACCTGTGTGATTTATTTCATAATTCTGATAATTCATCATCGTTCATAATGAAAATATTTATACTAAAGTGGATTTCAACTACTAGTGTATTCCGTGTAATGTAATATATGTGTAAATGATTGGTAGTTTCTATATAATGAATATATCTATCTGATCATCTGATCTAGTGTTGTCATTCAGAAATACGTCCAGCTTCTTTCATCCTTCCCGCTTAGCTCAACGAATTGTTTTTAACAATGAGTTGCTGTGAATAAGTACAGTGATATGTATTCTGTGCGTATGTCTGTTACAGCATGATTCTAGATTGCTATGTGTCGCTATGCGACACATCCATCGTCCATGGAACTGGTTTCCGTACTTACTGTTAAGGAAACTAACCACTGTACAGTGTACATCGATAATCATATCTAAATGAAGCATACATACTCTCAAATATGTCCTTTTCCTCCACACACACATATAGACAGAAGTGTATCATGTTTTTAGTAGAATTTTGTATAGTACAGGTTTCCTTACATAACGTTATGTTATGTTCTAACATTAACTAGTTCTCATAAATCCTTAACTCACTACACTTTACTTTTATTGCATTTCTATTTCCTTTGTGTCTTTAGACTAAACGTGAAATGACTTAGCATTTATTTGTCTGAAACAATACAATTAAATGGCATCGTATATTCACTACATAGTATTTTTAGAATCAATAAAATTCCGGTACGTGAACATATTATTATTTGCTTGCTTTATAGTTAATAGAAATTTCTATATTTACATATATAAACCATTAAGTTGCTCGTAAAAGCAACGAATATTCCGGTGTTAGTGTGTGAGAGACAATGGGACATAATGTCCATGGAATTCAGACACGATGATTGTCCATTAATTTACTGGAATATTTGATGTGACTGGCACTGGCACTGGCCGTGGGGTTATATTCCTCCTGTGGATGATGAATATTTTTTAATAAGTGTCTAAAGTGAGTCGTTTGTATTCGATTTCGTTGTTGATTCGTGTAGATTTCCCTGAAGCAGTGGCTCGTATCCGGTGTTGTGACGAAGTCTGTTTCAATTTCCGGTCACAGTGGCCAGTTATACAGTGTACGTTGCCTGCACTGACCAAGGCGTTTTATGGAATGGTTTCAAGTGTTCCATAAATTTACTGAACGGTTATGACCTGTCTAAACGTGGATCTCTTATTCATACGTAAAGGTTATTGATTTATTTTTATTCCCCTTAAATGTGTCGGGAGATATTTTATGGTACTTTCGTTAAGCACTAAGTTTCCGCTCGACGCTTTCCACTTTAGAATTGAAATTCATCATCATCATCATCTCACCACATATCTATATATACTAAATACTAAAATATTCTCTATTTCAATCTTTCAATTTCACTGAACAGCTAAATCAATAATTTATTAATGACTCGGCAGCAGGAAAGTAAGAAAGTTAATTAACACCCGTATATTACGAACTTAAATGATCTCATTTTATCGTTAACATAAACGAATTCAGTGAAAATCGAATTTCAGATAAGACGCAATAAGAGACTTTTGTAGGAAATTGCTCAGAAATGGAAATTACAGATAAGACATCTAAAGTGAACATTCAATTTGATCCAATTTCGGTTCGTGAACGTAAATTTCGTTGATACTTTAGACTTGTCTCGTTCACAGTAGTAGTTGCCAGCTCATTTATCAGTAGAAATAAAGTTACTCCGGTACAATGTAGATTCAGATAGCTTGTAGAAGGAATTGTTACAAATTGAATATAGCAGCAGTGTTACACAGTACAGGTGGACGTCATGAAATAATTATCAGATCCTTAGTTGTCGACACAGTTTAATTTCATTTGAGAGTAAAACTGTTAACAGTGTTAGCTAACACTGTACACTGTATAATTTGTGTTACATTACACACGTACGTACGTATATATGTATATCCTGTACGTGTGAAATAATGTAACTCGTTTTGTAACTGGCAAATTATGGTTAGTTTTTGCATTAAACATTAACTGCCAATCTAAATTCAAATAACAATGGCTAGTGCCGAATAGTTGGCAGACAACGGTAGCACATTACAGCACATCATAATAAATTTATGGTAAATTGGTCGATTAAAATGCAACGTTCTGAGGACGTTAGGCTGCACGCACCAACATACAATAGAATACACTGCACACATTTAATAATAGTTGAGCAGAGACATTACCGATTCAGAGAGACTCCCCTGTAAGTTAGCACACGGAACTTTGCATATAACTCAAGCGGTAATAATACGTAGATACCAGCACTGCTACTAGTGGTAGCAGTGGTAGATGCGACTGCGCAGTACTGCACCACACCACAACAACCACTGCTATACACATATATACACAACTACGGATGAAATATCATTAGCTCTTGGTTATTGTCTAACAAGGGGAACCCCCTTGCGCTTTCTATTGCCACTGCAGGAATTACTTACTACGGAATGTCTACTCTCTATCCCTCGCTCTCTCATAATAAGATCAGTTATTTACATACTTGCTGAATTATTGAATAAATAGCTAAACATAGTAGTGTATTTCAGTGAAACATATGACATTGTACATACTTCATGGATGTTACTCTACTGATATATGTATGTATGTATGTTTTATGTAGCGAGTACGTACCTGTATGCAGAAAATGAACAGAATTGCCCATGATTTGTTTGATGTAGATCGTAAATAGAATGTATTTCTTACAATTCGCCGGGTAACGCATTATGTTATTGTAGAAATTTCTATGAATTTTTCTTTAGTGTTTCGGAAAAATATGTCTGGTTTGAACAATTTTATTTTATGAGCAAAATGATTTGTGATATCACATAAAATCCTAGCAGACGCATGACACTACAGCATAAAAACAGTCATAAACATTATTTGACTTTCAATCAGTCTTTTGTTCTGCACTTTAATCAATAAAATTAATAAGATGCACATATTTACCGATACAATAAATTATCGTACTGCTGAGTTCACATTAACCTATAATTAATTACCGGCAAATATGTATTTAATGGATGTTAAACTCCGGGTAGCGGTATTTATTACACGAGATCTTTACAACCACTCCAACATTTGCATATGTATTATTGTTATCGTTTTTTTCTGTACATACATCTACAGTCCTTTGATCTTTCCCCGCTCTATACATGTACATATATATATGCTTAGTTCATTCATATTCTGTAGCAAAGTAATATGTCATATTATATGTCATGTGAGAGTATATTTTTTGTTAAAGAAAATGTATGAATAGAAATTGAATTATAATTAGGAATTTCCGTATTCGCAAATTTCTGTAAAGTTTCTAGTGCAATTAGCAAAGTTTCTGTACGCGTGACAGGAACGAAATTATTAATTCTGGATATAGGTACGCATCACAAAGCCAATTTTGTTGTAACGAAATTCCGGTACCTATCTATCTTGTATGGTGCAAGTAAAGTACGTCGTAATCCAGTGAACTTGCATATACAGGTACCTTAACTAACTATCTAGCTACGTTAATTCAGTTTCCTTAAACCTATAACTTGACATATATCTACACGCGTATATATATGCACTTATTTACAATTAACTAATTCTCCCTGTGTGTATACATAGATATGTATATGAGGAAGTAAATGAAATAATATTTATATGCTCCACAAGTAGCTTGTTGAAATAAATGAAAATTTCCTGTAGCATTATAAAAATGTCCGGTTGCTTATCGTTGCTCGGCTGAAGGTGAGTTTGCAAACAAAAGGATAATCGTGTCGGGGTCTGTACAGGACCGTACCGGGAGCGTATCGTGCTCGTCGGCAGTTACAAACGTCCGCTCAGCTATTTTGGCCACGATGTTGACGTGATTACCGTCCGCTTTCCGTGATTCGTGAATCAGATATGGTCGCTTTTATAACCGGGAGCTACCGACACGGACATTTTCTTCTTGTTCTCCTTTGTTCCCTGATATCGCCAGCCTTTTTTTCAACAATCTTCCAGAACAAGGGCGTCACCGTGAATGAAACTTGCCAACCGCAAAATCCTAACGCATGTTGTCAACAACATATCACACATTTATTCACAAGTATTTTATTTAAAATATTTACTTACTAGTGCTGAAGCGAAGTAAAATATTGTACAATGTAAGAATTCTATTTAAACATTGTAGTAATAGCGTAGGTAATGTTGCACTCGTGCTAAGTGTATATAAACATATGTTATTAATTCTAGAAAGTATGAAAACATTGCAACCACACTATATGTTTATACGGAAATGCGGAATTACAATAAATCACCAAAGCAAAAGCGTTGGATGGTGTTTGGTGTGTGGGTGTATGTATGTATGTACTATTAGAACAATGGCAGTGTAGATTTTTGTATGTGAATAATTATAGTTACGGAAATTTCGTTACCACACGTACGTGTGGGAGTTTATAACTTTTTCATTTCTGTCAAGAACATGTATTTATAATTTATAATGGTACCTGCGCAACAAAATATTATATACTTGTGTGTCGATACCGCCTATGTGAAACTTTTTTATTCTGACTATTTCATTAAATATTTCATGGAACAGTATATTCACCGTAACTGTATGTATATATAAGCTTGCGAGTACAAATTTTACTACTTAGAAGATGGCTATTTATTCAGTACTCGAGACGCGTATATGTTTACAAAATTCAAATTTCACTAGTACGGTATTTAACCGTACGGGAAATACAGACAGAACGTTGCAACTTTACATTTAATATCCTGTCTACAACACAAACACATTCATAAAATTAACTGTTTTAAAGTAACGTGCAGTGCAAGAGACAGGCAGCAGTAAAATGATTTCAACACACATGCATGTCATGTGATCTGCAATGTTTCCCTGATATCACCCATACACACACACATACACAAGATCTTCACAAGATATTATCATTACCTTAATTAAACTAGAATACACACACACACTCTCTCTCTACAAAGCTACTACAAGTCCATGCAAGTATTCGAGATATTCATGGATAGATACGCATAATACTGATATTCCAATGACAGAAGTCGTCAACAAGTGTCCATCATCTATTGATACATACACAACTATTTATATCTGTCGCATAATTCTAGTCGAAACATTAATTTTAAACCCATGCCTACCTCGAATTCTGACCACATTAAATCCACTAGATTTTTTTTGTACCTAACTCAGATTGATCACTGGTATTTTTTCTATAAAAACAACGGTATGAAAGTGTGAAGCTATTCATTTTGCAAATATGTACGTCCGCTGTTCTAAGCTTCAGTTCGAATGAGTTTCATAATCACATCAGATTATCCTCCGTTTCTATTCAAGTTTATTTACAGAGATTACCATTGCGCGTTCTATAAAATTGAATTGTGTTCTAGAATTTAAGACTAGACAGAATATAGCGACGGAGTGCAGTGTAGGCAAGTATAAGTGAAGTAGAAGTGTGTGTTTAGTTGTAGTAGTTGATCTGTTTAATTGTGGTGTAGCTTTAGATCAGTGGAGTTAGTAATTTGAGCGCTCTGGCGGCAGAAGATTGCTTGGTTAGATATAAGCGGAAATAATCACGAAGATTTTATCAAGGACTTCTGTTAATTTCCGTTGCTGCACATGCAATTAGGAGATTGGACAACTTTTACACGTTTTCAATATTTTCTTAAATAATTGCACTGGATTTATTCGTTCGTCTACAATTACTCATGGTTCTTGCTACACTCAGACACACGATGAGAGAGAGGGAGGGAGGAAGAGATTACTACTAGATAGGTATACTGTTCTCGGGGGAAAAAAACTATACCTGACGTTCAATTTTTATATCTGTTAATCAGACACGCTTGAACAACATTCATAATTGGAAGGTATTTTGCTGATTTGCAATATTAATTATTGTCTCTAAAAATATGTAATTATTTTAACTTACGAACCGTATCTTTGCTTAGTGTAAAAACGAATGTTTATTACAGAATTTAGAAAGGATAGTTGTAGAGAATCTAGTCATAATATTATTATATTATATTTCTGATAAGGAATATTCTACAACCGGTAGTGAACTACTCAAATCTGTATGTATGTAGAGACAATTAGTTCAAGTAGGTTTTTAATAACTCACGATGTTTGCTTGTTGCAACATATTGACAGTAGTTTGTTTCTTATAACTTTCTATATAAACAAGCTCCGGCTTTGACATCTTACACTGATAATATCAGTACTGACATTTGTATGTGCATAACAAGACTCACGAATGTACGGAATATCTTGGTATGCCATCCATGTACACAGTGATAAGTCTTTCCGAACTATCAACATGAAATTTAGGAACTTACATGTGCGGGTGTGGGACCATATTATTATTGGAATATATAACTAGATTTTGGAATCTTGTGAGGAAGAGTTATTCATCTAATTGCTCTCGGATATATTAGCCGGCATTCCTTTGGCATGTGCGTATGGCCCTTAGTGCGGTTGGGAGAGAGCGTTGTGTCGGTAATAAAGGTTCCTAAAATAACATAGGCTGGTCACAAGTTGTTCACGGCTGGTTTCGACATATTGATGTTTGTATTTTTGTTGGTAATGGTAACATATGTTTCGGTTTGCAAGGCGTATAATTTGAAACAGATTTAACTGTACTGAACTTTGTAGTGTAACGTGTGTGTGTGTGTGTGTGTGTAGTGTAATGAAATGTTAGTTTTACTAGTATTTTGCAGGTGGATATAAGTGTTATCTCCTATCTATACGTATATATACTCCTCTGTATGTAATTAGAGGAAAACTAGTTGTGAATGTTGTACGGCTGCAATGAAATCTGGCACCGAATGAACAATTACAAAATAATATGCATCACTATCGGAACGTTCGCAGGTCGAAAAAGCAATTTCCATACTAGAGCAGTTGCAATTATCCGCATTTAGCTTGCAACGCGAACGGCCGATTATCTAATTTAGCCACCATAATTAGTCCATTATCTATTAGCTGCGAACGTAGCCTGCATCGCTAAAACTTCCATTACTATCGGAGCTCATCGTCAATGGCAACATGCTGTCGTTATTATGCACGATTCGTATGAAATGTCCAACGTCAATTACACCAGAAAACATAGTGTAATCACTTTAAGATGATCATACACCGAGGCACACCTGTGTGCACCGTGTAATGTTATACAAATATTCACATACATAGTAGCATAGGAATGCAATAGCACGAAGATACATTGATTGATTGTAAATGAAATTGTAGAATCATTCAGGCATTCACTGTGATGGAGTAGACAGTGTCTGAACGGTAACTACCGTAGGTGTTTGTATCATAATCGAGAGACAAGATCCGTATCATTTGATAGATGTGCTGATGAAGATATATCTCGCTATATATATGCGTGTCGAATGCTGACATCATTCATTATACATGTGTTAACAGTTCTATAGATTTTTGCACGAATGTTACATGCACGTTCTCTATCTGGTCAAGTAAAGAATGATGTGTGTGTAACTATTTATAAGTTAATTGTGTCGAGGCTTGTAAGTAGACAGTTTACATTTACTCGTAAATCAGGTTGACAATTTAGAACAAAGGTTCTGGAGTAACATTAAAGGATACTGGTGCTGTGTATTCGTTTGTATTTTAGGACCACCAACACTGTTACTTCTTGCACTGGTGCTGGTACTGTGAGTAATCGTACTTATATAAACTAGGAAGTGCATGAAATGCTGTGAATAGCTCCTTTGTATATTGCCAGAGTCACCGTATAAAAAACATCTTTGTGTTAAGTACACATATGTATGTAAGTTAAACCTACATACATGCACCACAACACTGTACAACCCAAGCATTTATAAACATACAATTATTATCATATTTCAATGTTCAACGTAACTAATGTTTCTCATTCATATATTTACTTATATATAGTAATTACAAATCAGTAGCAATAATTATTCATTGTATTTATACTCAGACTATAATAGCATATAATCCTGTAGTAATATACTTGTAAATTAGTTATTAAACGTTAAAATGAAATTAATTCCATGAAATTTAAGTGAAAGTTGTATTATTTTCTAAGAAAAAGCTGTAAAATGTTCAGACTGATGTGTTTGTTGAATTGAATGATGAATTATTGAATTTAACTACCCCTCTGTCTGAATATATATAGTTAATAGACACATGTACATTTATACGGATATTTATTTATGTATATATTGGTAAGCAATAGTATATATGTATAGTAATATAACGGTGCAAGTTATTGCATGTAGTTTTACGGCACACCCTGAATATATCATAAAATCGCGAGATATGATTATTAAAATACAAATCGCATATTGAACGGCCCACTCGTGTAAGCCATATGGCTTGGACGGGCCGTGTGTGTTAGTGTTCATGTATCCATATCCAATGTTTTGTTATTTTTATATTAGCCAGGGCGGTCAGTGTACACGGGTGGATGAGAATAGCTTCTCGGCATAAATACGTAACACCATATTGAGCCGATGTGTAGGTTAGTATTATGAAATGTTTTTGTTAAGAACCGAGTCGGGCGTCGGGTTAATGTGAAATTAAATTGATTTCCACTAGACCAGTTGCTGGACGGAGACAAATCGAATTGGTTTTAAATTTATACATCAGTATCCATTCATTATTAATCAGTGCTGAATCCCGCTCTGTGTAATGTGAATATACATATGTACATTAGCAACATACATGTCTTCTAGTGAATTAGTCACTGGGCTGTATAACGGAATATGTTAACAAACTTTACGACACGGTCATATTTTCCAATAAGAAAACATCTCAAATCTAAACATTTCCACGTTGTGTTTATCCTGTGCTTGGGTTCAATCTCATCTGGTACCAGGGATAAATAATACTTTGTACTTTCCACGCAACACAACTAAACATACGTACACGCCAACTTATTCTTTACGCGGGTGATATATTTATAGTCCTTCCACACAGACTTTATTTTGACCACAATATATACCATCCTTCACATTTACCCTACACTACACCTGCAATTTATAGCTATATGCAAAGTACTTGTAACAATGTCCGGTAAAAATCACACCACACACAACACAATCAAATTATAATTTATAGTTTTCCAACATACATGTATCTCTACATAAACCCACATATTCATTATCTTATTGAGTGATCTACATCGGAATAAAATGTTCCATGTGAAATGAAACTAGAGGGTTGGTTGTATGAATGTGAAAAACTCATGTGACTGACTCGGAACATAACGCCTACACTTTTGGCCAGTATAAACAAATACGAATGTACGAGAATAACTTATATAAAAAGTTGTGCGATGATTGAATGCAGTGGTCGCAGGGAATAGAACGAACTCCCAATGGAACACTCACAGTGCGCAGTAACGTTACGGCCATGCTGACAGACACGAATTAACGTTAGCGCTAATGGCAACGTTTTACGATATTTGTAGAAGCGTTTAAACATTCGTAGTTATTTATAAATCGTTGCGACTTGTACGTCATATCCAGACGTCGTGAATTGTGTTTTACTGTTACTTTCATTTAATGTTACTTTGCTTGTTTCATGCACTTGAATGCAATCACTTTACGACTATAAGCATTTTTGAAAGCCGTTGTTTAATATATCTGCATGCGTTCTGTGCAAATGGATGCATTTTTACTTCGCACAACATGTAAACATCCAGCCGAGCACAGATGATGTGACTAGACACAAGTGCACCAGGATCATCCGTGTAGAATTGTTAGTTTCTATTTGCAGATGTGTGTACGTACGTACGTACGGCTAGTTTGGGACATGACTTGAATGTTTGGTTCATAGCATTTCAGCACGCAAACATCCAACCTGAAAGCCGAGTTGTACGATAGTAATTTATTTAAATTGAAACCGATTTCAATGGCAATCTTGGTCCGGAAATATTGTGTTTGAAAAGAAAACGTAGTCGGTACATTGCACTGCGGATATTATTGAATCACGTTTGTGATCATGCATCGAAATATTCACCGTTAGAGAGAATAGCCGTCGCAACGTGTATCGTATGCCGAACCATGGATGAACAGATGCAAGGAATATAATTATGTTTTATAGCGAGCCAAGATGCTCGGTGACTATTGATTTGAATGTCCGCGACGTGATGTCAGATCACGGGTCAATGGGAAATCATCTCGATTGGGAAATGGCGAATTATTTGACCAGAATGGAAACATGGATTCTCTATATATCTTTCTATTCCCCTTATTCTTCTTAACTTCACTGCTAGACTGTTTCATATTACATCCAGCCAAACGCACATTATATTCAAATTACAACTGACGGTTAGAATGAAGAATATCTTATATGCTATATCAACAACATTATCTTTATTCATATAGTAATGTATTTGTTTACCTGTTTCCAGTGCTTCGTGAAGAATTCCGTGTTGTTCCGACTGATACACGTGTGGCCGCCGGTGAGACAGCCCTTCTGCAGTGTGGAGCACCGAAAGGCCATCCAGAACCTACGCTTCTTTGGCGCAAAGACAGTCGAGAGCTGCAGATTGACGGGCGACGATTGCGTATTGTTGATGGGGGCAATCTCATGATATCCGATGTTAGACAATATGATGAAGGACGATATCAGTGCGTTGCACACAATCTTGTCGGATCCAGAGAATCACCGCCGGCTACGCTTACAGTTCATGGTAAATCCTTGTTTCTTTTTATTCCTACACCTAACACAACAAAGGCGTTCTTACAATTTATTCACAAAACAATTTCTTTGTAAATATTTTGAAACACTCTGGGATATATTGGAGGATAAAGTCTGTGTATAAAATAGAATTTAGTTTTGTAGTAAAAGTATATACATGTAGTGGTGGATAGAAAAGTTTTCTACGATGGTCCAGTTATTTATGTTTCCACAATGCTGTACGATATAATCATTTGTCTGCAGTGAAACCATTTTTCAACAAGGAGCCGTTAGACGTTGTCGCTTTGGTTGGCCAGAGGGTGTTGTTCGAGTGTTCGGTAGGAGGAGAACCGAGTCCGCATGTGTTGTGGCGAAGGGAAGATGGCAAAATGCCGATAGGTCGGGCTCAGATCCTCGATGACAAATCGTTGCGTATCGATAACGTGCAGCCAGCCGACGAGGGACTTTACATCTGCGACGCTGACAATCTGGTGGGAAGTGTCACGGCCCGTGCCACACTCGTTGTTAACTGTAAGTCCATTTAGCGCTCTATTCCGGAACACAATGCATCTTATGTTGTTAACACAGTGGGCTTTACATGAGCGATTACAATTGTGAAATACCGAAACTTAACTGTTAGTGTATGGTTTTACAAGTTCACTGTATATAGATAGATAGACAGAGAACAACATTTCAGACCCGCATCACGTGTATGTGTCAGCATTTGGAAAAGACGGGTGGACAAGCTATCAGGGAACTTGGCTGGTTGGCCGCTTGTTCTTAAATAGGATACAGATGATTACCACGAGGTTACTTAATCAACCCAAAACAATGGGATCTGTCAGAATGAAATCGGTCCGCTTGTTAAAAGACATGTTATTTTCCATCTCTCGAATGTTATTTTGGAAATGTTCGTTCCCGTTTATGTCATTTGTATTCTGTCTAGCCTTTTGCTTTTTTATCACAATGATTGTCCGTGAATTTTTTATCTCTATTCTGGGGCCACTTTTTACTCGATACAAAGAATTCCGATCGCTGGTACAACGTACAACTCGTGGCCAGGAATGCGTTCTCAAATCATGTTTCGTCCTTTTTCCTCACAAACTTCCAACGGCCCACCGTGTACTCGCATTGCGCTCCTGTTCCATTTTAATGTCCTGCAGATATTTCAAACCCGAGCAAATACTTGATTTTTTCACCAATTATTTTTACCTTTTTTCAAACTACCTATAAGGACATGGTTGCTATGAAATTTTCAGTACTGTATAATTTACTTCTATATTTCATGAGAGTGGCAGAGTTTTTGTGATTGTTTTTAGTGGAAAGTAAGAATGTAGCTTATAATTAACTACGATATTCTCAATTCAGTTAGCCAAGTCTGTATTTCTTACAACGTTATATGTACAATATATGTTGCATTTAGTAATTCACAAGGATATATTCAATATATAATTCTATTTCATGTAGCTCCACCAACATTCACCACTCGACCACGTGATCAGAAAGTTGGTCTGAATGGAGTAGCTACATTCCAGTGTACGGCTACTGGAAACCCTAAGCCTTCAGTGTTCTGGAGCAAGGAAGGTTCCCAGTTGCTCATGTTCCCGGATACATCCTATGGACACATGCATGTTACTCCCCAGGGAACGCTTCGTATTCAGGGAGTACAACGAGAAGATGCCGGCTTCCTGGTGTGCAGTGCTTTGAGCGTAGCAGGCGCGAATAGTGTACGGGCGTTCTTACAAGTAAGTTCTTTATGAAGTATATGTAGTACATTCATATACATGTACAGAACAAGGAGAATATGTGTAGAATGGTTATTGATAATTGTATGTAATATAGGTAACATCGGTAGCTGATTTACCACCACCGATAGTACAGATTGGACCTGCCAATCAAACACTCCCCTTGCACAGTGTAGCCACTCTGCCATGTCAAGCATCCAGTCCTGAGGGCGAACAGCTACGCATCAAGTGGCAGAAAGATGGACGTCAATTATACATCGCCAGTAATCCTAGATACACACTACAAGCTGGCGGCACACTCGAAATGGACGGTAAGTGTCACTTACTAACGAACATTCCTCCCGTCAATGTAAATGCCTTTTACTTTTAGAATATAATTGCGCAAAATAACATTATCACATACATATATGTGTGTGTGCAGAGTTATAAAGAATAATCCGACGTACCGTTATATACAAAGTAGATTATTTGTCAAGTAAGATTTATTCAAGTAAATGTGTAAAAGTAAATTACAACGTATGGGCGTAGTACGGTCGATCAGTTTCGCTCGGTTGTAGAAATGATAAACGACGAGGTTATCTAGTGTTGGTAATTCCATTTAAGTAAATGCATGTCTAGATGGAAAAGAAGTAAATTAGAGGGAAAGCGGTGCTCCTGCCGTGTTGTTATTTGTGACTGTGAATAATCGGTGTTAGTTCTAAAAATGTGTAACTATTTTTTAAATGTCACTATGAACGCCTTCGTCGCTTTCTAACCGGCCTGTTAATTCTATTAGCGGTAACAATAACACTTTGTAGTTTTTACACCTCCACCATGGGCGGAGTAGCTGGTTATTTTTTATCGTTAGTCATTTATTTAATGGCGTTCGTAATTAATATTTGACAAGAGCTATAAAGGCAACATGGTTTATGATCGAGCGTATAAGTGCGTCACATATAACACACAGTTATATTTCATGAGAAATGAATACAGTTTTTCTATAAATCAGTTTCCGGTGATATCTACTCTACTCCTGTATATGTGAGATGATGATGATGATGATGAGTATATGGAAGTGGGTTAGCGAGTGTCCTAAGTAATTGACAGGGCGGGGCACTCAACATAAAAGGGACCGCACTATCGACAGCTGCCTGACATGCAATCATATATCATTTCATAAAGTTAGCGAAACACGCTTAGTTTGCATGGATAATGACAACCAATCCTTGAAACATTTGCATTTTCCATTGTACCCGGTGCATATGTACATATCGGTATGTGATAACGGAAATAATTTTCACATTGTACACACACTGGGTATCTGTATAACAGTATTATGAACTTAGTAGCAGATACTGTCAATATGATCAGTTTGTCAATAACGCGCTACCGCGCTCGATCGCTCGTTCACTCGTTACATATTATCTTTCTTGTGCGCATTGCGAACTTTGACATATTTCCTCAATAAAACCATGATCGGTCGGTTTATATCGTAAAATAAACTCTTGACAGATTCAATACTTACGTAATATCCGGCCGTTTTATTTTCATGTGTTCATATCCGTTTCCAAACAAACAGAATCATCTCGAAATAGTTTTATTGACAAAAATATTTGAACTGGTGCGGTTTTATTTCAATATTTATTTTCAGCAACATTAATTACTCGT
Source organism: Calosoma granatense (assembly GCA_022063505.1). Lineage (NCBI taxonomy): Eukaryota > Metazoa > Arthropoda > Insecta > Coleoptera > Carabidae > Calosoma > Calosoma granatense. The sequence continues at coordinate 801,193 of JAGJTL010000132.1, forward strand.
AGCAGACGTTAGCCGGCAGCGAACACTGTTTGCTTTCAATCGGCAAACACTTTTTATTCCAACTCTCTGTTGATGTCTAAATTTAATTACATCGATTACATTACTCAGCACAGACTGTTGATGTCTGATAATATTCTTATGTTCTTCTAACATAACTGTGTATGATGGTTCATAACATTTGTCTGTATATGTGTGTGTATTTACAGATCTACAGTATGAAGACTCGGGTCTATACACATGCACAGCCTCCTCGGATAGTGGAGAGAGTTCGTGGTCAGCGTCGTTGAGTGTGGTGACTACCGGAACCGCTACGCTTCACCGCAGTCCTGACCCTTCTACATTCCCTCGGGCACCGAATACTCCGCGTATCCTCAACGTGTCAGAATCCAGCATCACATTGTCTTGGAACGGCAATGAACAGGAGAACGGCATTGTCGGCTACACCGTGGAATATTGGAGTCCTGATTTACAGACAGGCTGGGTGGTTGCCGCGCACCGTGTACTGCAGGCGTACATGGTTGTTAGAGAGCTGAAGCCGGATAGTTCGTATGTATTCCTGGTGCGAGCCGAGAACGCATACGGCTTGTCACCGGCCAGTCCTGTATCAGAAATTGTACGAACAATTGCAAGTATGCGGGCGATACCACAATCAGAACTGGACAATGCACGAAATGTGCTCAGTTCGAAAATACTAGATTTGCGCGAAGCGCGCGCCATATCGTCCAGCTCAGTGAAACTCTCGTGGAATTTATTAACAACGCCTAACTTTGTCGAGGGACTGTACATCCGATTCAGAGAGCTGTCAGGGGGCTCGCATAATTACAATATTCTTACAGTCATTAATGTGAACTCGAAGAGTTACTCCGTAACGAATCTGAAGAAATACACCAAGTATGAATTCTTTATTGCACCATTCTATAAGTCGGTGGAGGGGCAACCGTCCAATTCCCGTGTGGCGAGGACCCTCGAGGACGTGCCTTCAGCAGCGCCGGAAAGCATATCCGGTGGAGTCATTAATGATACATCGGGCTGGGTTCGCTGGTCGCCACCGCCGCCGCAACATCATAATGGTAAGTCAAAGTTCGTTATTGAATTTCGTGCAAGCCATTACGGCGTGTACCGTAATTACAACGTACACTTGCACTTAACAGCGTACACGTGCACTTATCTGACAGTGTGAAACATATGTGTAAATTGTCTGTGTGTTACAGGGGTGTTGGTCGGCTACAAAGTTCAGATCAAGAATCACAGTGTACGTGTACTAGTTGTGAATGCTAGCACGAACACTGTATGGCTGAATAATCTGACTGCGGGCGGTGTGAATACGGCTCGTGTAGCCGCCATGACTGCGGCTGGTCAGGGACCGTACTCTAGTTCGGTGCCCTTACTCACTGTGCCGCAAGCACAGAGTCCCCGCACACTCGGACCACTCGTTCCACTCGTACGACAGACATGGTTCGTAGTGCTGCTCGCTGCTCTCGCACTATTTCTCCTTGCCGGCATCGGAGTCCTGCTGTACTTGCGTCGTCGTCAGACCATGGCCAAACAACTGGGCCATCTGAACGTGCCCGTAGTCAATGCGACACAGTTGAACGCTAAAGAGAGTTTATGGATTGACCGTGGCTGGCGTGCGGCCGATTGTGACAAGGATTCCTCGCTGCCGCTGGCGCCGCAAGCCGGCGATTATGCTGAAGTGGATACACGGAGTCTGTCAACGTTCTACAACTGTAGGAAGTCCCCGGAGAATCCGACACCGTACGCGACTACAATGCTGTTACCGCCGCCGAGCTGGTCCGAACTGTTGCCTCCGCCACCCGACCATCCGCCGCCACATTGTCCACGTGAGGTAGTGCCGGCACCGCCGCCCAGAGGCGGTAGTAGTTGCGGCAGTACGGGCGGATATGGTTGCTGGCCGGTGCAGCCACAGAACTCAAGTCAATGCAGCGGTCGACCTCAGCCTCATTATCACCCGCGCTCAGGATCCTGTTCCGGATGTGATGCTCACTGTTCCGTCGCCAGCGGTAGTTCCGGTAGACGTTCCGGTTCTCGAACACACCATCCATCTCAACACGGTGGCGGCGGCGGTGGTGGTATTAGTTGCGAGGAGGAGAGTAACAAGGAACGATGGCGACGTCAACAGAGCTGGGAGGATGGTGATGCGGATGTAGAAACCGACAGACACTCATGCTCCAGTAGTCATGAGACTCTATGCTCGTGTAGCGAATCTTCCTGTCTGTATGCAGAGGCGGGTCCCTCTGCTCGACCACTGCCCCCTGCACAGCCACGTCGCTGTGGCAAGTAAACATTGACACCCGTGCACAACAACAACAGCAGCCGTTCATCCGTTCATATATATGTATACACGTACACACATACACTGACGACCTGTTTGTGTGTCGCTACGTATCTGTTTCTCTGTTCATGAACTTACTGTATAACTTTATACATCTGTACTGTCGCTAACATTTACACTAAAACACATTGAGCAAATCTCTATATATTTAAGTTATTTATTTATTCTAAATAATTGCATTGTTTCCTTTGTCAGACGAAGTCCTTGTGATAAATTTCGGTATTCACTTGGGAAGCGGTAAATGTATGAATTATGAAAAGATCATTTAAATTGTAGGTGTTATTTTTGGCTGTGCTTGATTTTCAGCGCTGTAATTATTCTGTATTAATATATGATATCGCTCTATAGAAGAACTATGTATGTAGTTGTAGTAGTTGAAAGTGGTTGATATATGAATGTCAGATCATACTTTCACCTACAACAGATTGTACTAATTCACGGCTAGCCAATATACGTGCGGCCAGTGACTGATATTACTTAATTTTACATGTTGCCACTAAAACAACATATTTACGCATTTGTTTTTATATCATTTCCTATTAGTTAAGCAAGCATATACTTAGTAAACGCATACGTGTGTATGTTTCAATAATTTCATGCAAAACTATATGAACTTTATTTTCCTGTAAAGATACTAGTACATAGTATATAGTACTGTAGCCAGTTTCCAAGCATTTCATGCCGTTTTACTTTAGCGCCGAAGTAATATAATTGTTTCAGTGTTCTCATTTCGTGTAGTGACTGGTAATGAACACGTTATTTCACATAGTACATACAGTGGGAATATGTTGTTTTCAAATTGAATCCGTTAATAAAATAAAGTCATATATTTTTAGTAATTTTATTGATGCCTTTTACTTGTACATATCTTTAGCGTAGACATTATATTATATATATATCATAGTGGATTGTTTAGTTTCCAATGTAGACACCCCGTAGCAATACATAATATTCTATGATTGATATGAAATCATCTGTGAATGAACTTTGTACATATGTAACATTAGAGACGTGAATATATAACATTTATATATTGTGTACATACTATGTGGATTGTTAGTGTTAACTGGTGATACTGTGGACATATTTCATTCATGTAATCTGACTCGGCAAGTAATATTCCGTATTACTTACCCTGTATATGGCATTGCTTACATATATACATACATACATGTATATGTATATTGACATATATAGTTTTATTATAAGGTAGTATCGTTGTAAAGTTCCTAGAAAACTGTCTGAACTTCATCATGTAGATTTCATCTCAATCTGTGTGAGTTGTTTGTTTTCTCGTCTATCACCAGTTAATAAATAAATAAGAGATGTAGCATTACGAATAGCCGCGATTATCAAATTAAGGCCTAGTCAGTTAACGAGTAATTAATAACGAAAAACAACAGTACATTCGTAACGAAACATACATACATACATACATACGTACATAGGTATGTGTCTCTGTTGTATTCTCTCTCTATCTCTGTCTCTGTCGCTGAAATACATACAATGCAACATAGCATATGTCATGTCATGTTATCGAATGCATGTGTAATGTCTGCAATATGGAGAGACACTGACACATGCTAATCATACCCGTCTCTGTACTAATACTAATGGTAACGCATAATAATATAACGATAATAAATAAATAAATACATACGTACATACATACATACAAGTTATAAGTGGAGGAGAGGTTATGTAACCTCTTGCCTGAGAATCCCTGTGAAAATCCCGTGCCATCTCACAATTGTATCACTACTAAATGGAAAAGAAACCAAGTATTGAGAGGTGACAAGAATCTTAGTGTTAAGTCCGATACGTCCTATAAACTAACCCGTGCAATCAATAATGCTTGGATAATGGATAAATTAATAATTAAATTATCGATATGTAGAGCAGTCCTAGTAGATGTAAGTTAAGTTAATCGGTTCATTGCCTAACTGTAAATACGTCTGTATGTGTACTTGTATTTTGTTGTTTGTTATAGTTTTTATACAAATAAACAATGGACTGTAATTTCCAATTGTGCATTTCATTTTCCTCTCATTCAGTACTATAGTACAATAACTATTCACAAAAGTGTATACTTTCAAGGTTGTTAATTTACCATTCGGTATATGAGAAGTAATAAGAGAATAACAAAAGAAAGACACACATGTAAGTATAAGGCCGCCACGACACTTTAAAACTTCATTATAGTTCTCCAGCCGTACCGCTAGATGGCAAATGCTGTAATATTTGTGCTTGGTACGTTTTACCAACCGAGTTACCGATACACGAAACGTCAGTCAGGTTAGTGTGTTATTGTATTGTTGGTGGTTCGCACGTTTTGAAGTTTATTCTAAATAAACTATTGTTTTATTGTTAATTTACCTTGAATATCTAGTAGGTAAGTTGTTCTGACGCCATGTGGATATGCTTCTTTACTCCTACGTCTGTATATTTATTAGATTATTATGATGTCGGTAACATTGCCTGACATTAAATAACCAAGTTCCAATTTGTTTGTTTATGTAATGATATCATTAATTTTTTTTTAATTTCCACACTATTTATTACGCAAATCGGCATGTATTTAAAAATGCTTTCAATTTCGAATATGGTCACTAACTGCAGCGGCAAATATTTATTAGATTTTGATTTTGACGTAATGATTGATCAGCTGATTCGCTCCCAATTTGTTTAATCAACATGATATAATGTTCCATTACTATCACTTTGGAAATTACGTTTACTTATGTGTCTGTGAAATAATAATACATATTCCTGAGTGTAATATTTTGTAAATATATCTGAAATAGACAATGCGGACAACAACAATTGTTACGTTTGACAAAGTAAAGCTTTGTTGTATTGTCATCTGTAGACATTGTCACTGATCGTAACGATATACAACTGGTATATTTAAAGCTATTGATACATATCCCCGAGTCGAGGTAACATAATTCGTTATTTATGTACCCGCATATGTCGAAGTCATGCTCAGTTTTGAATTGTAAATTGAGGGACTCAAGTGTGACATATTTAAATATTTAATGGGGCATTATTGTTAAGCATATAATAGCGTTTTAAGAATTCACTTTTACAGAATGCGCATATATGCATTACTTATAATATCATGAATATTTGTCGCGTTTTACATGAAACATATTTCTACTATAATACTGTTTAAAATATTCACATACATATGCGAAACTTCTGTATTGTTTAAGACGAATATAAGAGAACTGAAGTTGAACTGATCTATAAATATATATATATAGTCTTTCGTTCCTAAATTTCAATGAATTATATTTTAATGCAAAACTACAGAAGAAAATTAATTCTGTATATTACTACTATATTATATTGTGAATATAAATAAATTCCGTTTTAAAAATTATTTATGAAAGTATATTAATACAATACGTCACGAAAAACAACACAACAAAGAATAAATTTGTTAGGTTTACGTCACAGGAATAATTAAGAAACAAAACACATAAATTAACTTCTCTACAAATATTAATAGTTACATAAAAATAAAATTAATTTCCGAACAAAAAACAGGCTTTAAAAATTATGTTGTAGCGAAAAAACTTTCCTAAATGCTTGTTTCTTTACACCAACATATATCAAAATACAGAATCAATAAATTACAGTGTAAATTTATGAATCGCGATTCTTACTAATCTCATGTTGAAAGGTGTCAATTTTCTACAATAAACGCCATATTAATCCCTGAATTACAACAGATTTTTTTTCTGCACATGTTTTGACTCTTTTACATAAACCTATAAATATGTTATCAACTGTGTGATGTGGCGAATTTTTTTATTGGCATTTTATTTTTGGTTTGTAACTCGGTGTAACATGTTTTTGTTTTGTATGTTATTTGACACACTTAATTCTTGTTAATGATACTAGAGATGATTTATGTAGTAGGAATGAAAACATCTTTTGTGAAACGCTAGATTAATTCGTAAGAATAATTCTCTACACTTTGTTAATATCTTAATATTAGTTATTAGCACATCATAATGAGGCTTCATTTTACGAAAATCGACTCGGCAGTCAAAGATTTTTATTAATATTTAATCTAAATATGATTTTGGAATAAAATCCATAGAATTTTCGAAACCTCTCGCTGTTACGTACGACCAGCTTATATAGATATTAGTTTATTGTTTGTATGAAGGGTTTTTATTTGCGTTTAGTAACCGGTACATGTATAATTCTATATTAAAAGATCAAAAGCGGTTGAGTTTCTTTCATATACTTATGTGTACACGATGATGCACGATCTTGATCGTGTCTGTCATCTGATTAAACGTGTGTTCGTCTGCACACAAAACAACACGTCGTTTACAAACACACACATACATATATATGTGTGTACATGCATGTACACACATACATACACACACGTGCATCTTTTGTCTGTCTATGTATGTACGTGTGGGCAGTATGTTGATTGCTTTTAATAAGATTCCTTGCAAGTCTCAGCCTGCAAACGGGCGCCGCTTTCATAGACTATATG
>JAGJTL010000132.1:832280-858368 GCA_022063505.1 Calosoma granatense
ATATGATAACATGTTTGTACAGGAATAAACATGTAAATGCTCTAGTTAATTTAACTAATGAATACTTGTGTAGAAACATATTTGTAGCAGACATATTTGAACTAGCAGCTAGCTAGCTAGTACTTTATGTACAATGCATACATGCATATATAAACAATATTAATATATTAGAAATGTAATATTCTCTACACACACACACACACACACACATAAAGTGCTGATGATATTTCCCATTTCATTTGAATTTGTAATTGCATTCTAATTGTGAATTTCGTAGGATGAAATATAATATTTAATTTAAATTTTATTAGGTAGTCACTGGGTATTGGTTCATAAATACCCGTTTAAAAATAGATAACGACCATTTTATTACATTTATAACATCATTTTCATTGTAAATATGAAAAAGTAACGGTAATGTAATCGGAAAAATAATTTGAGCAACAGCAATAAAATAGCTGGGTTCTTCTGAAGAATTCAAGCTATTAAAAAATCTGTAATGATCATATTTACGATGTATAAATTTCTAATTTTTCGAAATTTCATCAAGTAATAAAGTCGGATACGTACTTTGTTTATCATTTATCATACAGATAGATGTTCAGTAGGCGCATTATTAATTTCATAACGACAATGTACGGCCTCTACATTGCCCGTTATATTATCAGCATTTAGTTTTGATTAATCTGTTGTTTCATTGGTCTGTCTGTGCCTCCTACACAAAACTCAACTATGTTTTTATTGGTTGAGAATACTAGTATTAAATCTATAGTAGAGAACAAACACTCTGAATATTTATTATAACAATCATACAACGCATATCGCACTATTGATGTAAATGTAAATTATGATTCGATTGACTTATATAGAAATATCGCCTGCAGCCGGCCCTGCATAGAATCAAATTAGAATATCTATGTCGTTATATATGGAACGATACCAAATATGGTATAATGACATTTTCTTCCGTGCCTGTTATGAGATTTCTATTATGAAACGTTTGAATTAAAAACATAATTTATTTGTTATACTCAACTAATCTTCAAGTTATATTTTTATATAGTATATAAATTTTCCATCTTTCAATTAATAATATATCTAGATGTTGCATCATGATTATAATCGTAGGTTGTTGTTCTCAGATTCACAATGAAAGATTTAGCTAACGTGCTATGACCGGAAATAAACGTTTAAGAGAAATGACATTGTTGACACTAACCAGTTAAAATAAACGACAATCGTAGATTTCAAAGTGTGTATATATATATGTATTTGCATGATAGAAAAAAAGAAAAGATAAATAATGATGTTTAATTAATTTCAATTTAAAATGTTTCCAGTATGTAGAAATAAAATATGAAGCCACCCATGCACAGGAAGTTTTCTAATGAATATCCGTATATCTTATAGATTTCTTTGACCTTTATATCTATGCCAATTAGTCAATACAAGGCATTCATAGTTCTTCTCTGTAGGAAAAATTAAAGCTTTCTTTGTATCAGTGAATCATCTTTGTGTATAACATTATAAAGTTGCAGTTATTTATTTCTCGAATTCTATTTCATTGAAATACTTGTTGATACTGGTTTGTTATTTATGAATCATGCATATAGTAGAGTATGATATTTTTCAGTGACTCAAGTAAAGTGAAGTGAAGAGATGTGTGTATTATGTACAGTGTACAAACAATGGTTACAAATGTTAGAGTAAGCGCAGTTAGCCGTTAGGTAGATAGGTTGGTTGGTGTTGTGTTGTTAGACTGCTGGCTGGCTGGCTGGCTGGCTGGGCTGGTTGGGCTGGTTGCTTGTTGTTCCGTTACAATTTTCTAGTGTCTGGTTGTTGTTGAGTGTACAAGTCCAGATCAAAGCAGAGAACAAGTGGAAAGACGGAGCCCGTTGATGCAATAAATTGATTTGCCGGAACAAATTTCCAAGTGAAATGGGCCAAGAGTTATGTGCAAGTATCGTCGGCATTCAACCGAGCATCGATATCTCAATAGCCAGGACGTATATACCGTTCCGCTGTTACACGACCCGGTGTTTTACTAGCCACGCTTCATACACATGGGCGGAGGTGCTGTTTTACCACAGGGCTCAACCACTACCATCATCATCATCACACATATATCCGACCTTACATTATATACATATATACCTGCAGAAATATTACAAAACTAACTATTATTTTCTACTATTCTCACATCTAAACCTGCTGTAGACACAATGAAAGACAAGGCAAGTTCTATTAAACAAGTATATATTTGAAGGTGTATTGTTCCGGGGAGATGATGTTGAAGTGTACGGATTTCTATACTGACTCCGGGTATCGCATGACAGGCGCACCTGACTGTTCATTACGCCGATTGGAGCGCTGCGAGCGGCCACAGATTGAACTATAATTTCACGCTGTTTGCGCCTCGTGTGAACCGCAACCTCTTCATCCCGAGAGAATTTAAATTATCACGTTTTATCTATTTATTGTTGGATTTATTAGTCGCCTGTCATTGTTAACAAAAATACCACCACCGTCAATGGAGAGCTTATTCCGATTCCTCAATCCACGCTTGTACATTTATACCTCGCTCATATATACTTTACTTAAAATTTTACTCACCTAAATAACTGTATACTTAATTCAAGTAGTATTACATACCTGTGTTCATTAGAATATAACTCGTTCTAATAGAATTATACAAGTAGTATCTTCTAATAAGGTATTAAAATATAAATAATTCCAGTTCCGGTTCAACTTGTATATTCCTCACATTATTATTCTGTTCTGCATCTGAGCCAGTTTTCTTCATAATGATAGTTTTACAGACTTCATATTCTTTTCTTAACACTATCATTAAACAATCTTCATCATTTTTTTCAGAAAATACGGTACAGCTGTTTTATTTATTGCTGTAATTTAATATAATTCCCCATTTTAGGTATAGAAATGTTTATTATGTTAATGTTCTACTCTAAATTACATGTAATAAGGGGTTGAGGGTCTATTATTTGTTTTAAAAAGAATACGTATCGTGTAGAAAACATTAAAAAAATAACGTGAAATCGTGCTAATATTATACGTAGTTTCATCCTCAGTGGACTGCTAAAGTAGTAGATTAAATATAATGACCCCGAGTCTATTAAAATACAATTAGTACGATTAGATATTGATTTTCAATATAATTAAGAAATAGTTGGTTTTATTTGAATATAATTATATTCTGTATAACTTGTACGTACCTGTTTTATTTAGGTTTATAGTTAGCATACATTGTTCCAACAATTCAATCTTGAAAGCTTTCTAAGTTGGCTTGGTGTGAAGCGTGCACGCCTGTCAATCAAAAGTCTTTTGTTTTAAGATGCACGGCCAAGCATGATCGTGCAATAAACTCCTTCGTACGTCCCGCCCCCATACACAACAATGTCTGGTAATTAGATATTGGTTAATGATGTGTCCTGTGTAATTAACGGTGCGCGTGTCGACTTATGTATACCCTGTAAACATATATCGTATGGAAACTGTCTGTTTGTATTTGAAATTTAGTTAATTTACTTCGCTGTTCATTCTGTAATGCATTTAGTGATGTAATATTTAAAATATCACAAACATTAGATGTAGTCTTCTTACTTGAATAACCAACTACAATGCAGGTTAGAATCTGCAAATATAAATATATTTCATAATATTACATATCCTCCCGTGGACTTGATAATATTCTTAATTAATACTATGCATAATACCGATATATACTTACTGTATCCAGATTGAAATGTTTTAAGAAATATTTTCTTATAACGGTTCCATCTGTTTGCATGTAATACCAATACAACATAGAAAAAACAGAAAAAAAACTATATATGTTTAAAATTCTTTGCATAGTTTCATGTAAATAGCACATGTTTCTGAACATTTTATTTGAATATTATGCAAAATAGAACATGTTCAAAATACTTACGCTTTTCGAAATGCATTCTTGTTTTTTTTATAGAAATGATGAATGAATATCGTTTAGTAATAGGAATTGAGAACAATTATAGGGAATTTTAGGGTTTTTACTTTACAAACGTTGGTACTGTTGACAGTTGTTAATTTCACAACGGTGCCTCGAGCGAGAAAGATCATTTTGCTCTAGAATTTTTAGATTTTTAGTAGTTATTTACCGCTAATAACGTAAGTATTAATGATAAATACATACAGGTGCATATGTATAATTGTTTTTGTAACATTTTTCTATAATTCTTTAGTAAAATGTGCGTCAGTAGATTCAATGCTTCTGGTTTGGATATAGAATTTCTGTTCAGAATGATAGTTCGCATAATGATAATAGTACATTATTTAAATAAAGAGCACAGGTTTACCACGTAGATACTACCCTGACGAAGATTCGGATTCAGAGTACTATTTAGAACTAGATTAAACTCGCATATAACCATACCTTCGCTAAGCATGTTTTTCTAATTGAGTTAACTAAATGTAAAAAAAACAAATTATTCTCGTATGCTATGCTATTTTCGATGAAATAAATGTACTTATAAACCTGTACTTACCTTTTTTAATTTACAATAACCTAAAATAAAAAAATATATTTATTTTGTATCTATAAAATGATTCCTATATTAATATGTCAAATAATTACAGATCTGAAAATTCATAAATAGTATCTTAATTTATCATAACTTAGTTTATTAGTGTTAATCTCTTCTTTGCTTAAGTCTGTAGTCATTAACACTTTATTTATGTTACGATAGGATTACGATTGCTAGAGGTAATTACCTGTAATCCGTTAAGACCTGTCTTTAGAACTGGCGTAAGTTATGACACATTTGATTCGAAGACAATAGAGTACTTACTATTTGATGGAGAAGAAGACAAAAGTGTAATGTTGAAATTCTGCCTAACTAGATAGAAATACTGCAGCAACAACAGCAGCCGCCGTAGTGTCTGTATATCGTTTAAATATGGTATAAACATGTTCACAGTCGCGGTACCTATACATATATTCTATCCACACAATGATAATTTCAAATGAAGTCCAATTTCCATAATGCTAACGGCTTGCGAACCAGTAGGTACACGTCTGTACAATGTGTACACAAACATACATAGTATGAACGTATGTGAGTTGAGAGTTTGCGAGCTTATTATCTGCCCACCCACGAAATTAATTATATATGACATGTGCATATACATACTTTAATTTCTGGTAGGCTCGATAAATACAGTTACATGTTGTCTCATGTCTGTCTGTCTCGCAATAGAAAAATCTGTATAAAAATTAATGATATATGTATGTGCACAAGCAAAGGATATATAAGTCTGAATAGTGATGTGCTTGCAAATTGATTATTATCTGCATACATACTTAAGCTATACCTGTTTTAATTCTATTTACATATCTATCACTGCGTCAGAATAACACAGGTAACAAGTTGATTTAACAACAATTATATTTGAATATAAATTATAGTTAAATAATATCTGTTTATTCTTGTTGGTTAGGGTTATGTACAATATCCTAAAAGCCTATGTGCTTTGTCTATGAGATTATCGAGAAAATAATAATACACTTGACTTGTTACAACATGTTCCTGGCATAGCTTGCTGGCTTCTTAACCCGACGGGCGTCCATCTCACACGGTGAGCTGTCATATCGAATGTATCTTTTTCAACGTGTCAAGATCACGTTTAACTAACACAAGACATTTATCGGAACAAAATCGTGCCAGATTTATCAACCGTACGTAGGCCATCAAACATTCAGTTAGAAATAGAAAAATACAACTGCAGTTCTATATTTTTTATGCAGTAGAAATTGTTCTTAATACAAATGTTTAGAACTATAAGATATTTATGTACGGTTGTTGTCAGTTGATTTGGACGGGTTAATTGTAAAATGGATGGTTCTAGTGTGTAGCGAAGTATAACGATAGAGATATGTTGATGTGTTATCTCAAGCATCATCAGACTTGGAAGCGTAACAATACAGAGTGTGAGAGAGCAAGTGTAGTGGTGGTTGTGTCGTGGCTATTGTACGGGACAACACCTGAACAACATTGCAGGATTAAAGGTCCTCCTCTCATACCTGTAATTGTACTTGCATTATTGCCAGCATCTACGTGATGTTATCTCGTTGCGTCTTATTGACACGAATGAATTATAGGTTGTCGCGGACAGAGTATAAATATTGGTATTGTTGTAAACAATCCTATCGATCCCACCAACCATCGATCTCATCTATTATTATACAATAGCAAAATCATACCATTATAATATTGTTAACATATATATATATATATTCGATTATAATTTCTTTATTTTTATACAACACAACACAACACTCTGCGATCATTATATACATCTGTATATCTTTCATCAGAGTGTTAATAATGGCATAATAAAACTTGTGTCGATTTCTTAATATCTCTATCATGTATTGCACCATGTTTTTTATGACAGGAAAGTTCAGTCACATACTGTCTACTCATGAAATTGATATAAAATTGATCGTTTCAGCTGTAGTACTCTGTGGTTATATGTCGGTACCATACTAGACCAAACTATTCCGTACATTTCTATGTATGTATGTACAGATACAATAACTCTCTCTCTCTCTCTCTCTCTCTCTCTGCAAATCAACTACAATTTTCTCTCCTATATATACCTGTACACTGATTAAAATCAACAGTACAGAAAGAAGACTGATCATTGTCGTCGGTAACAAATGTATCTATTGTTTTCTACTTAATTATATCCGCAGTCGTGGACTAATGAAGTATTTTTATTGTATTCATAATATACGTATTATTTCAGCCTGATATGGTGATGCTACGCAAAAAGATTTAGAAACTGATTACTAATCAGTATTTGTCTTGTCATAACGGCATTTTTGCAAATATATCTGTTTAATAAATATAACATACAGAGAATATATATTATTAGTGAATTGTTCAGAAAACTAAAGACAGCTTTGCGAACATGTATTATTGATTTGATTTTTTATTATACGAGACATGCTTTGACCCTTGACATTCAACTATCCGGAAATATGGTTGGTACATGTGGCGGTGTTCGAAATTAATACTTATTCTATTCAGTGTCACAGGCATTACACTGTAATTTGTACCGACATCACAGTACAAAAAAGATACATTTTTCTACACTCCGTTTTACAATATTAGAATGTCTAACCGACTTTCACAACGCTACAAAAGTCTTCATAAAAATTGAATCAATTTTATTTTAATAGTACTCAGAGGTATTCGAACGTTATAATAAAATACTAATCATCTTAGTATTGTATATAAAATTTAGACAACCACTGGAATGAATAGTATTCCTATATATACCACTGATGAATCAAAATCAATTGAGAAATAATCCCAACACTCTCCTTTCAGCAAGAATACTGTCAAAATACGAATATCTATTTTATATTCATGCCAGAACCTGTATCATTCATATAAACGTACACACACACACACACACATCACACAGCAGATGAGGTGTAAGTAATTTTGCTGTCGATCAGCTGAACAAATACATAATGACACCTTTTCACTAATTTCATTTCATTATTCACACGTTACGAAATAGATTTTACAATGTGATATCTTCCTGTATTCAAATCAACAGTTGCGCGCGGTATTCTAACTAATAGAAACAATATCTTGATTTCTAATGTATATTTTATGAAAATTTTACAGATACGTTTGTAACGCCGAACTGCCTTTTTTTGTTTCTTTGTTTTTATTCAAGATTATGTAGCGGTTAAATAATATCTAAATAGGAAATATTTAAAAACATGTTTTGTACAAGATGTGATAATGTTAGAGATATTTTGTTCTTTGTGTTTATTATTAAAAGATACGCAGTAATTTAGTCTTGAAAAATAAATCTACGAATGATTATATGAAATCAAATTATTTGAAATACACATTTATTTGCGTTTGAACCTCGTTCAGTAGTTCACGCACACGTTGCATTTTACAACGAAAAAAGTCAATTTTATTACAGTCTGCGATGTTCAAGTAATTTTTACAGGCCCGCATTGAGTATAATTTTAGTAAAATGAAGCGATTAAAATAGTGGAAGTATTTAATAAATGTGCTCTATTTTTTATTCTCCTTTCGATATGATAATTTTTTATTATACAAATTGTTTTATTCGATTGTTATTGACAGGAAAATAATAATTTCGCTCAGGAAATTAATAAAAACTTTAACAAAGGAAGTTGTCATAATAAATTTTATTTAAACAAATTAAAAATCCGTAATGCGAGTGGGATATTTAAATTTGAATATAGACTAATGTGAGAGACTGAATGCTAGAATATTGTAACATTTAAGTATATGCTGTGTAGGTACAGATGTACTGAATGTTAGTGTAATTTGTAGTTTAGTTGAAAGCCAGCTCGTCACTGGCATAGACTCGTCCGTATCACAGGGTAGAGAGCAAACAGGTGGTTTTGTAACAGACCGTATCGTATAGCTGTCAGAGAAACAATTTGCCATCCTCCGCTCTCTTATCTGCTCGGACAGATCCTTGTACATATTAAATTACACCCAGTCTTAGCCTGTATCCTCATGTTTAATTACCGCGATCCCTCAGTTTTACAATCATCCCAACATGTTGTTAATATGATATACATACACACACACACACATGCACATGCACATCTCAGATGTCACGCAGACAGACATTAAAATGTTCAGACATTTTATGAGACGGTTTTTTTCAAGAATTATGAAAGAAACGGTTGTACAAATTATCTTCTTTATAGCTTGTTAACACAAGAACAAATCATATCGTTAAATATTCGAACTGAATAATGTTTCACATAATATTGTTTATTTAAATGTAGAATATCTAGTATGTGAATATAATTAGATAGTAATGGACATGATAATTACAGGTATTAGTTGTACAGGCACGTATGTATGCTACATTGTGTATGAATTTGCTGGAATATTACAGAAATATTGTAGTATGTATAATGGATGGTTTTATGTTCATTAACGGGCCCTATAACTAATGAATGATGGTAGAATTCGTAGAAATGACAGAATTGTGTAAACTTTGTACAGTTGGGATATGTTAATCATATGCAAATAACTGCTTACTGTCCTGTTATCCACTGATTTCCTTAATAAACAGGATGTTCCACTGATTCTTTGAAATAAAACATTTGCATAATACAGTACATCCATTGTGTTCTCTGCTCATATGCATGATTCCATTATCTCTTTATTTAACTGTGTATTTGTTTTATCGCTAGTCAAGTGTCACATTGTTTACATGGCGCAGAGTTAAATGTATATATAAATATAGAAAACTTAGTTGATTGATGTGCAAGGAAGTTATATTTATTTATTGACTATGATTACCACATCATAAAATTATACATGTATATTAAATATTCCTTATTATATATGACTGTACATAATATTCTCTAACGAGAATTTATTTTAATTATTACGCTATGGTTACGTGGCAAAATTTATACTGCTGTTATATTTAAATTACCACATAAATTTCGAAACTGAACATCAACAGTTTTTTTTTCTTCTCTCCAAAATAAATAAATGAAGTCGCATAAAACCGACAGACATGAATGTAGCAATTAATTTTATTGACATATTGTTAACATGGCGTTGTCTTCTGTTAGGTAAGCTTCTTTGCCGCTTGTACACCTACGCGTATGCTTAAACCGACTCTTAGCTCTTGCGCAGCAATTACAAATTGCTTGCAATAAAGCTAACATACATCATATTTAAACCCAATGCGCTGCAGTTAGAGAACCATCCACTGAGAGATTTACTACTAGACTCTCTCAGCTCTGAGCTGAGCATACTCTTTTCCTTTCAAACCTCTACGATTTATCACCGTGTGGGAGCATCGGCGACCATTCTTACCATAATTAGACGAATTTCTCTATCAAACAATACCATGCCAGCCAGCCAGCAAGGACACGAATCAAATCTTATCCACTCTTAATACAGATATACTATCCAATCTATCTATCTGTGTATGAGAGAATGTGTTACTTATAATAAATATACATATACAGTATTCAAATCTTACAACAATTAATTAGAATCGTGTATTTCCTATTAGAATGGATGTCCCGGCTTCACAATTCACTTATGACTTATGTTTTTTCATTTATTATTTATGAATCAAGTCAAGCATTGTCGTGATTAAAAACGACTTCATTCATTTCCTTTTTAATTGAATAAGTTTTCGTCTAACTGTACTTCTTTATTAGTGTAATAATTTTCAGCAGTTCCGTCATTTTGTTAGTTTAGTACTGACGGTGTTAATTAGTTATAGATTGGATGTATGAATCATTTTTATAATTAAGTTTTTGTCGATAATGATGTAAATTCGTTTTCCTGCTAACGATGTCTTGATTGGTAATAATGTAGATGCAGTCAATTGATTGCTGATGAAATGAGAGATAAATTATGATGTTTGTTTAGATTTATTGATATTTTATTTATACCTATATCCTATAGGTATGTATGTTAGTATTTGTAATGGAGTAATGATTCTGGATGTTTGATCTGTATCATGTGAGTGACAAAATGCTAACATTTGTGTAACAGAGATTCCATTAGCTGTGTAGATGTATGGGTTAATGTTTAAACGTTGTTGTATATCGTTGCATATATGCATAGCATCTGTTCTGTTGTATACTGAAGAGGGATGGATAGAGCGGGAGAGAGATAGAGAGAGAAGTTAAATTAGATTCAGTTACTGTATTAAATCCACCGTGAACTTTACTGCTCGCCTCACGAATTCGAATCAAATTCAGATTTATCGGCCTACTTTATCGCGATCCAGATAGCGAAGCCTGCATCACGATTCTCATCGCATTTATCGAGTTCAACATCTGCCGTCACGTGAACATTGCTTGTATATACTATCACTATGCAATGCAGTGTGCTATACTACACTATACTATGTCTGCATGACGCATAAAGTAGCCAACTCGACACAGCCCGTTTTGCTTCCTCTGATGCACTGGACATGAAACCGTTTACATCTGATTTCAGTGACATGTCCGGATCTGGAATCTACACTCGACTCTATCACTCCCGCGGCTAATTTCATTATTATGCTATCCTACATATACATGTACGAATATTTGTTAACTATTATTATTATTCGGAACGTGTATATACACTGGTACGTTGTTACAATACAGAGACGAAGATGCATGTTATGATTTTCAATCTTTGCTAACTAGAGAATAGAACCTCTATGATATAAGTGTATGATGTGCACGTATATACATATGTATGTTTCCTTGTACTAACACATGTTTCTGTACAATGTTTTTTCGGTAGATACTTGAGAGGCATATATGTATATATGTATGTGTGTAAATATTTCAAGTATTTCATCCCGGGGCCACTGTAGTAACAAATGGATGCCGTTGGTTGGGTAACGGTTACGTTTTAATACCAGTGTGTAATGTAATACTTGAAGACACCATTCGCGACACTCTTCAGTAACTAATATTGAGTCATTAATTATATTAATCGCATTCTAATCTCGATAAATAATGCGAGAGATTACACAGCGTAATCGGAGAAGGATTTTCTGCTTGGCTTTTTCCAAATTTATTGTCACACATAAATAATTATTTCACATTAATTCTTTTTGTCTTGACACATATTCCATTCATATGGCTTGACTTTTCCGGCAGTGAAATTAATATATAAATTATCCAGAATATTGTGAAAAATTAACTGTATATACGTATGTATGTGCAATATCTACTACAGAGAGAGATATGACTTCTGTCTAACATATTCTAATATTCGGCAATATGTTAGATACGTATATAATATCTGTATTATACTGTGTGTGGTACTTACATGTTGTACTATGAAAGTACTTCGTACTAGATTATGTAGATCATGTCATATATAAGGAAGTGATAATCTAACCTAGCATGTTCACATTCCGGACAAGTCTGTGCAAGCCGGAGACATGAGATGATAGATGGGACAATACACTCTGTGTATGTACGTCCACACACACACACACACACATACACACACACACACACACAGTGTATTGTATATAGTGTACAATATATTTGTTTGTTTTGTTGCAACGAGATAGCAATCGTAGATCGTAATCTGGATAAGGCACATAACTATAGATAATTTAATAATATACATTATTCTACCCGCGATCACGATACCTTTATTGTTCTAATAACGGGTCCCAGTCATGTTATAGATGAGACAGTTAGCTCGCTTGTACACCACTACACACGCTCGCACGTTAAACGTAACATTTTATATCCATATAACGCAGCGCTGTGCAAAAACAACACCAATATAATTGCTCTTCACTATTCATATACATACATGTATGCATTATTCTTCCGATAACATCACCAGAATATAAAATGCGTCATCTATACATACAGTATCTAGTATATAAAACTGTCTTATTAACAAAACAAAACAAATATGCATGTATAAACATGTTTATCAAAGAAAATATTTCATTACTACTGTCTTTAACATCATATCCATATGAAATGAATGAACATGAATTATTATTTATATAGTGTACTAAGAATTGCAGTACTAACATGTAAAGAATTAAAAAAAAATATATTTTATTTAAATATCTTATCTTATTGCATTGTATTGTCTAATTTTAATTATCTGATAATATTCATGGGGGTCGGACTGGGTAATACAGCAAATATGTTTCCTTGTGCGCAATATTTCTGAGAAATCACAATGATTTCAACATAAAATAATGGATAATAATCCAATACAATGATACCTGTTGCTATTAATAGCACTGCCTTTTTCTATTCAATATGCATTTGACCATGGTTATTTTTTAAAAGAATAATATATCAAAATTCTTTGTCTTTTTATTTAAAAGTTTCATGTTAAAACCTGTTAAACTGTGTACTGTGTTTCACTGGTGCATAAATATGAATTTTGTCATATGGGGAATATCGTTTAATTCCATATGACCGACGTATATATGTATTCATTGAATTGTAATTTATGCACAAGTTAGTTAAGCTGAACATTCTATGCAAATATATAGTGCGAGTATATGTGTTTTCACGCGTCAACAATAGTGTACCATTGTTATTATGCAGCCTTCAGCATATGCGCGCACACACACACACACACACACATGTATAACACAAAATTCTGTAACAGTAATTTTTTCCTAGAAATGAACTGACGCAAATACGGAATTTTATGTTTATAACATAATTTGTATATTTTATCAATAACACATATTTCTATCTTACGTAAACAGTTTAAATCTTTTAATGAATTATAATCGGTATTAATTTAGGTTTCAACTGAATTACTGTAAGTAGTTTTGTGCAGGTATTATTTCTGTAAAGAGAATTATTTGTTGTTGTGTAATATAATATGATTGTAGCAGAAGTGGGACGAGTACAGTTCTCCATAAATATATATTTGTTAATTAGTGAAATCAGTAAACAGAGATATTAATAACATGAAACCAGCAATCAGTTCTTATTCAGATAAATAAGGTTTTTTTGTTTCTGATTTAAGTATAAAAATGACGTTTGACTATAAACTATAAGATAACATGTTGTTTACTGGCCGCAGTTCCAACTTATGCCATGCTTCTCTGATTTACAGACTATAATAAATTTTCTTCTCTCTGCTCTCATTATGTGTGTGTGTGTGTGTGTGTGTGTGTGTGTGTACATTTATTCTGAGTTTTGTTTCATTTTGAAATGTGTAGATGTAGCGACAGAGTATGTCCATATATCTATTCTGTATACATTATCTTGTATAAAATAGGATTTATAGAAGTGATTGAGATGCTCTACTTGTGATCTATGCAAGCTGGATTTCTTTGTAAATTTCTCTCATTAGTTTGTTTTCGGCCGAATCCAATCAGCTGTCTGTATGATAAGATAACAGTATGATGTATGATGCTTGAACGGACCGGAGTGGAGAGTCTAATGAATCGTGGGATAATCAGCTTATTTTGAACATTTGTCGTGATCTCCCGTTCAGTAGAAACGGTCCGCGATACGAACACACCAGTGTGAATTAAGCGTCTGCGTGTCCCTCTAGTGTTTCTCACTGTTTCGTGATTAGAAAGGTACGTTACATTCTCTCATTACTTGCTGCTTCTATCTTCGATCTTGTTATAACTCGCTTTTTATTCCAATGTTTACTTGGAACTGTACATGTGGTGGTAATGTGTATTTTTAGAAAATGCCACGTTCCATCCATCATCTGCGACGCATTATATTATAACGTCGCAATTATTTACCATTTACCTAATAACTTATATTCACAATCTTCAGTAAGTGTAGCATCTTTAATTTTGTACATTCATTAACTGTTGATGTCAATAATATACCTGTATGTAGCTATTGAATATTCAGTGTTATATGACATTTGCTCAGGTCATACCGTGCGTCAATTATGTAAATCTGCCAAAGTGAATACTTGTGTCAAATTACTTAGTGAAGCAATGTACAAATCCATGTATTCTGCCATATATATTTTATATGAATAGTGACACATATTATGTCTGCTCAGTATGTGGCAGATGGTGTTAAGATAATATGAAATTATACATTTACATACAATTATGGACCTGTATCGAAATATAATAATACTGATTGGTTATATCCGGTACTTAATATCAACGCTTGTACAGTTAACACAATTCTAACGACTGAAATTGAAAGATTGAAATGTGAGTTTGTCACGCACTAACTCACATACCTTCCATATTTTCTCATAATAAAAGTACGCCTACAATACATCTCTTTTATAAATCACTCGAATTAATTAAGCGCATAAAATTTAACATTTCTTTTTCCCAAATTTATTCACTAATAATTACGTATGTATTCATTTATTTTACTTTCAATTTTCTCTCCATTTTTTCTAGGATTTTTTTATCCTAAATTGAAAGAAACCGGTTGTTTATAGTTGCTGGTTGTAAATTTTAAAAGTAATATCTCAATTTATATTTGAACTGTTGTATTATTTATGGATTTGAACTGTAGAAAGATGTGTTTGAGCACAGTTATTTCCGAATGAGAATTGTGTGACAATTATATGGTTGTTGCGGGTTGAGTATTTGTGTTTCATTAATCATATATAAATATATTTATATATTACAGTTGATATACGTTGCAACTAGGGAGGTATCTGTGTACATTGATAATACGGTTTGATAAATTGCTATTGCTGCTGTAAAACTGCACACGATATGATATTGTACAAATGATAGACTACAACTAGTGTAATGTTGTATGTGTGTTCGCAAATAAAAACCTGCATTGATATATTGGAAGTTACACTGTACCAGGGTTTTGTATGTTTGTATGTGGTGGTAGCTGGTTATTGATGAATGTGCATTTCACACTGTCAAATGCTCTACCGCACATTGAATATTAACCCCCTGGCAGGTCCTAGTGCCACTCCGTACATGTCTGCTTGATATTCATTGAACAGAATGGCCTATCAATCAAATCCATATTGCCACATCCACTACCAGCCACACATATATACATACATCCTCTGATGCCTGAAAACAAAACATATGTACACACAAATATCAGCGTCTGTAGAATAAACATTTACTAATAATAATAACACGGAATATAATCAGGATATAGAGTATTGTGAAACAGAGAATTCTGATAATTCTACATATTATTATACGGCGGAATATTGAACAATACATGGGTTACACACAAAGTAACACAAATTATCAGCAGAAAGTAGGAGAGGTACATAATGTTTGCAAAGTAAAGATAATTTATATTACAGTTATGGGTGAGCCAGACATGTTGAACTTCATACACACGTATATAATATACTCGGTAAAACGCTCACTGATTACATAATTCAAATTCGAGTATTATCATAGCGGTGATCGGTGATCGGATGCGGTATTAATTTTAATTTGATCCTGCATTCAGTTAGTAAAAGTTGATTACTGCATATTACTTGTGGATAGTTGACTATTATCATGACAAATTGCCATGTGTTGTACAGCCTGCAATGGGCTGGGACTGACATTACGAATCAGGAACTCTAGCAACCAACCAACCTCTCTAACTTATACCATATTACTCTTCCCGAGTAAGTAAAAATCCACTACATCCATACATGCATACAGTGTACTGTATCTGTACACTGTATGCATGCATGTATTATATTCACTCGGTACAGGAGTCGTGTGGCTTGTAGTCTCTTACAGCACGGATACTAATTGCACATAGACATATTGAATTATTACCGGCAGATTATCATCCAACTGTCCCTCTATCCAATTCTGATTGGTTGCGCACACGAGCAGTCACGGTCCCAGCAAATAAACGTTCATATTAGTTGCATATAATCCACAATTCTTGTGCTTCTTTCTAGAACAAGAACGAATGATTCTATATGTGGATAAAAGAACATTTATTAACAATGTTTAATCGATGGTTGGTGAATGTAAGAAATTTGTAATAAATCAATGTATATATATAAATTCAGATAGGTAGTGGTGTAGTTTATTAGCTAGTGTATAGATTTACGACGTTACATTTATGAAAGGCATATTGATAATTAATGTGCGTAAGTTATTATACATACATACGTGTCTTTTTTCCTCTCCTAATAAGATGATTCAAGATTGTAACCGTTCGTGTAATTGAATACCCATATGCGAGTACATATATAAACTCATTTCATTTTCCATAAAGTTTTTTTTTTTTAGTTGTTCCGTAGTGTGTTGATAAAACAACTATAAAAATTATAATTATGTGTTCTACACTATAAATTACAGCCAATTACTGTCATGCAAGAATTCTGCCTTGATAATTTATTAGTCCTGCATAGGAATTTTCCTATTTGCGCGGAAATCTTCTGAAAATTATTGTCTGCATCAGACTTGGTGTCACTTATACAACATAGTTTATATAGCACATAACATGTCCACTGTAATAAATGTATTGAATTAGATTAACTAAACACTATTCCAGTTTGAACAGGTTACCTGAATGTCTAATGAACTTGACTTGTTATATTGTTGAGTTAAAGCATATATGTGTATGATGTGTGAATAATACAATGGATGAATGTATTGTATTACTTGGCTAGTTTATGATACCTGGTAGTAAGCATATGAACAAATTGCTGGGAACTTATTAAAATGAGCTATAAATCCATTCTAGATATTGCAAGTCAGGCACCGCAGGTACACTGCATCAGGAATTCGATTTGCCATTATTTATCTCCTATCATTAAAGAGTAATAGTTGTTACTGCGACTGTCTACTTTGATATATGACCATCCATTTTTCTCATTGATAGGCAGCACGTTTTAAACCATGCCGGTTTATTTAACTTTGAATTAGTTACAGGTGATTTTCTTCTAACTCTACGGAAGACAGATCATGTTATATACCTGTTCAACACTTTGTACATGACATAACGTACCTTCACACATTAGTTCTTTAACACTCTTTCATTCTTGTTCAAACACAATATGTAGATATGTACTTAGGAAAACTAACCTAACAATCTTAGAAATCAACTGCCAACCTACAAAATTATTTCCTTGTAATTTCAAATAAAAAACACATAATTGATAGACAATAGACGTTTATTTCGTCGACATAATTTCAATAACAATTTGTTAGAATAATACGAAGAATCTTTTACAATTTATGATTAAGAATTGAATACTGCGTATAGATTCATGATTAATTTTCATGATGTTCAGCGTCGAATCTGGGCTCCTCAGGTTCGTCACGGCGTGCACGCTGTTTAAATAGGAAATATCCCACAAACAACGTGTATAGGAACCAGCGGACTGGCATTGGTAAATCGTCCCAAAAAGAGAATAACTCTAGACCCAACAGCACCATTATTTCGATTGCTGTAAACAGATTTTATACAATTATAACATGTACACATTATGAACAAATCCATACAAAACTTATTCATTGATACTTACGTAAAGACTCTAAGTCTTTTATTTCAATATGGGTTAAAATGTTTACGGTTTAATTCAACCAAATTTGCAGTACTTGCGAGAGATCCGTTTAGGATGACAGTTAGTTACCGTAACAATATTCCTGCCCGCCCGCAAAACATTTGAAATACGAATAAGAATAGTTCACATTATAAACACTAGATGGCGTTAGAAGAAAAAAATTAATTTTTAAATAATTTTATATTTGGATTAAAATAATATGTACACAGATAATTATTTTACAAAATAGAATAACATAAATTATTTTAATTAATATTTTGATGTAAGCCCAAGGTTATTTTATCGAATCATAGTAATTATATCCGAAGAATTTTTGATCTTGATACGGTATTTGCGCAAGATTTATCAGTAATGGGGAAGTTTTGTTAAAAATAAATGTGTCTATTTTATATATGTACAACGTTTTCAGATTGAAACTGAATGTATTAAAAAAAAACTACAGCCTTCAAGCTTTATCTATGTAAACTTTGATTTGTTTATAAAAAGTATAATTTGTAATTGACGTTTTCACAAATAAGTTTGTTATATTTAGCATGGCTGGTCTTGGCATATTTTATTCTTAGCAGAATGTATGTGATGTGTGAATATGAATTTTGTACAATTAAAGAATTGAATGTTGTACACTTGAAGGCCGGCCCTGATGATTTGCAATCATTGAATTAAAAGTGATTTCATAGTAGCCAATGAAATGTAATTTAATCAGCGGTTATTTATGTTTTCTACGTTGCTGGAAGTGTGTAAATATAGAGAAATATATAGTCGTCACATCTGCAGGAATGTTCACTAGTGAACAATATGTACAAGTAAGCATACTTACAAGGTTATACACCCTATGATTATTATTTCTTTCTATAATGATTAGCTCTAAATAGACAATTGTCTTGGCTCTGGATTCACAACAGTCATACTGTACGTACTGTTGTTGCGTATTGTTACAGTAAATAATTAATGGAGTTTAGTAATTTAGCCAGACTTAATGCGGATGATAAACGCTCTGTGTTTAATCCCGCTGTTTCAAGTCGAAGACAATGTTCATACATTCATTTGACGCATGATAAATTGTACGTCCGACTGTGGCCAAGAATTACGAAAGCACGATCGCCACCAGTACGGCGCCTCGCAATTTTTACATGAGCGCATGTGCATCCTAATTCATGTCAACCTTACAATTGCATCATGGGTAATGAATGTCTAATGATCATTCATTCAATTCTCTACAAACCATTATTTTATTATTGTAATCATTATAACCTAGGTAATGTAATACAGTGTCAATACTGAATCTTGCAGTTTTGATTGGTTACAGCATGGTCCTGGTTTTGAACGGCGTACTGCAGGAGGACTCTCCGACAGATACGCGTGCCCTCTATCATACACATCCCGTGTACAGAGACACAGCTGCACAACTTCTGGCCATACCCACCAAAGTCATCGGCCCTGTCGGACTTCTGTACGTACAACAACGGGAATTTGCTGCAACTGTTCCTCATGATAGTGAGTACACCAGTTTCAAACACGATTACAAACATTCGTACATTACACTAAACGTCCCATGTTTCTTATGTGTTACAGAGAATGTCAGCATTCTAGGCTCAGATGATGTCACAACTTGTATCATCGTTGTGGTTCGACATTCTGGTAAGTATTTTTTTCCCACACCCAGTATTTTATTGATAAAACATTGTCGAAAATTAATAAACCTATGTCAACACATTACTAACAAATTTTACGCTTTTCGCATCGTGTTGTGATCGGATAATTTGTTACAAACGTTGTTCTATTCGTTATTTATAACTTGTACAAATCTGTTTTGGTTAGAAACGCAACAGTCTAATGTATATTCGAGTACATTTGACACCGGTTAAAACGTTATGATTTATTTAGTTAATGTGCCCCGTGGTTCGGCTGCCACCCACGCCTGTGTATTAATTACAGTGAAGAATGCCGTAAATAATTTATTATTAATTCGATAAATTCATCAATGCAACGCAGAAACCTTTTAACTTTTAATAATTTCTCGATCAGATTTTGAATATTCAGCTAATGGAATTAGTGAATAAATGAGTTCATATGACACTTATGTTAAGGGTTGGTGGAGCTCTTGTATTTCAGCGCGTGCACAGATGGAAGAAGATGAAGAAGAAGTAGATGGAGAGTATAGTATGATAACGCCTAGTGTCGCTAACAAGCTGTTGCTAGTGGACTTACTTGAGATACGGGTGGCTTGGTGCACTGATAGCATTGTAACGCTGACGTATGTGACATAAAGCGCTAATTAAAAACTCCGTAACTGTCGTGAGCGGCCGTTCACGCCTTCC
This sequence comes from Calosoma granatense, assembly GCA_022063505.1. Taxonomy (NCBI): domain Eukaryota; kingdom Metazoa; phylum Arthropoda; class Insecta; order Coleoptera; family Carabidae; genus Calosoma; species Calosoma granatense. The sequence goes on from JAGJTL010000132.1 coordinate 852,640, forward strand.
GTAGCACTCTAGCTACTTAACTTACTACTTATCACGTTGCTGCCTCTCTCTACGTACTTATAATCCTGATCTACACCCGAGAAATACCATACACACACACGTACCTCTGCCTTCCGTACTGATACGCTGTTTTACCAGTAATTACAGGACATTGACAAGTTGTTTATACTGCAAATATTCATTGCTGGATATCTTCAATCTTACAGAGAAATACTTATATGTGTCACAAAGTCTCCATCAGCAATATTCATCACAATATATAGTAAATGATACAAGTTAGCTAGCTGAGCAAAGGAATGACGGTACGCACACACGCAAGGAAATAAAAATCACAGAAAATAAATTTAAAAAAGTGGTGAATTAAGCGCAGATGTTTGAGAGATAACAAGGCAGCATCGTGCGTTTAATATGCGGTTTACAGGTATAATTGTAGACCACGGCTTTGGAAATTAGTACCTGCACCGTTTGTTCACAGCATGATATCAATGCGTCGGCTGCAAAATAAAGAAATAGCGGAAACAAAAAAACCATACCACCACCAACCACAACCACCACCACCGTGCTAGCTAGCTAGCTAGCCATGGATGATTTGTTGTCCAACACAATGTCCCTCTCGCTTGCACATTCTGTCGTCCTGCGTGCAAAACAAAATAAAAACTACTTTAGCTCGAGATGCAAGCGTACCTACACATTTATCAACACCACGAATAATACGCGTACGTAACGATCTCACTGGACACAGTCTGTTACTTTACCTGTCCAGACCTGCACACACTACAACTACAGCACATACATACATACTTGAACATGTTTATGATGCTATCTTCAGTGTGCCTTTGCGCGTTGTTGATGTATTATGATTCATATACAACGTTTCTTTTTTTGCTGTGCGTTCCTCTTAACTCTTGCTTTGTTTCTGGAATGTTGAAAAGATGTAAACAGCGTATTGTGTAGCTTCTTTTATGTATTTCTTAATTTATATCTGGTATTTTCCATCTGAGAACACCGATTAAGTAGAATAGAAAGAATTTTGACATTTTCAAATGTAGAATATAGGACGTTAGTTCTTTTGGAGAAATTAGCATATAAATGATTATCCAACAAGTGATTTATGATTTATGACCATTTAGAATCTAGGTCTGCAGAGAATTATTTTGTTCAAATTGAATTATCATATAATGATAAGTTGCTTTGGCATTCACAATTTCCAAAAGATGAATTTAACGGGTTTCACTGTAATTATTAGATAATTTTCAATAGCATCTAATGAGACATGATTGAGTATTTGTGTGGGCATTGTATTTCGAAATCACAAAATTCATATATAGTATTTGTATAGAGAGGAATCTCACATGAAATATACCGGTATTATATCTTCAGTAGCCTGGGTTCGTATTTACGTTAGAAAAACATTAAAATGAAAATATTTTTGGAATAAATTTCATTTTATTATTTACTCCGAGAGGCTACTGTATTTGAAGATCATATCTGTTTAATTAAGAAGTCAAAGGTGACTTGTTTATTTGTAAGATTATGTACCGATATAATACATAGTTTGTACCGTGATGTAATACTTGTTTTATACAAAGTTAAACATTTAATTTCTATGAAATGTTAACATGTATATTTCTAATTGATATGAAACATATACATTCTGTCATGAGTACTAGTTGTTGTTTTTTTTACATAATGTTTGTAACCACAACGATGAACCAATGTGTTGGTTACTGAATAACCATTACATTGATATGTAGATATAAATCGTGATTAAATCAATAAATACTACTTACTGATAAATCCGCCTACACATCGTACGCGTTGAGATGCAAACATTTCGTAAATACAAGCGTACGTATGTACGTACGTATGTATATATATTACATGTGAATAATTTGTTAAGCCTGTATGACAATTAGTGGTTTTTAAGTGTGAACGCGTACAAGCAAGCTATGGATGTATGGTTGGATGATGAACGATCTATGGCTTGTGGTGCGTATCGAATACAATACTGGTTTTTTACAAACGTATATAAATCACAATTACAGCATTTCTTCCGAGAAAGGTGCGGTATGGTTTGGTATATTGAAGTATGTATTAGTGCTGTATCCCCCGCCTCCCCACCCCGCCCCCGTGGTCTGTCGGTGGCTTACGGACGACTTAGGCGCCATTTAACCAATGTGAATATGTTTCTTGAAACTACTTACAGATTAATAATGAACTCATTACTTTGACATGTTTAATAGTGAGTTTCATCATAGTTTACTGGTATTTTCTTCCACTATAAATACTCGTCGTATTTATTACAAATTCTTCATGTGAACGCACCTCGACTGTAATCTTTATTTAACTTGCGCATGTGTGTATGTGTGCGTGTGTGCAGTAATTTTCGCACTATGAACCGAGACTACATATGAGCTGTCGCAGAATAAATCAGTTTTCAATTTTTACACCACGCTTTCATTGTGCGTTCATGAGCTATTTTCACTGGCAACGTGTAAGATTAACTGCTCTTTCTCGAAGTTTAACGACTACTTTTCTTCTTTATTGCACTGAATAAACACTTACATACGCAAGTACATGTTTTTATTTGAAAATAACATAACGCTGTACTCAAGATAATGATTTATTTTCTTTGACATTTGTTTTTTTCCTTGACGAATGTCGCAATATTCTTTATTAATGAATATGTACAGTAGATAACATTTATGAATAATATAAACTGAGAAAGATATATATATATATAGAATGTTTGCGATATGTAATTAATGGTTATGTGGTATAGGATCTGGAGCGGTAGCCCTGGCACACTTGGATGGTTCCGGCACTGATGAAGCTGTCATCAACATGGTACAGCGGGTACAGGAATTGGCGCTTGGCTATCCGGAGGGTCGTATCGAGCTGCAGCTCATCGGTGGCTTCTCCGACGCACATCATTACTCTGAGGAGTTATTCTATAACATAATGTGTAAGTATAACACTATACCTTTCTCCTACACACAGTTCATACATATAACGAATGAGTGAATGTATTTATACATGCATACATGGTTAGAAGAAATTGAATTTTGTCCGTGCGAACATATAGTGTGCTGTGCTGTGCGTTATTCAGATTGCAAGTTCTCAGGTGATTGATTAATGGGGAACATCAGATAAAGTTGCCCGAGGTATCATTTTCCAGCCAGCCACAGCCAACCAAGCAAGCAAGCAGGCAAATGAACGAACAAGCAACCATCTTTGGTTCTAGAATTTATGGCACGTATTGAGTTTCTTTCTCCATCGTTAATTCGCCGTGTTATTTATCTGTTATTTATGCACATGTGTCATTTGCATATTTATACGGTTCGGCAAAATTGAAGAGGAGCACGCAAGGAAAGAGGTGTTTCTGTTCACGAGTTCTAACATGTCCGTCTGTTATCTCGTCTCACAATACTTGTTATTAGAGGAACGAACGTAGACTTAGCCGTTACTTTGGGAAATAGACTTGTCTTGCACAAACGATATTTAACCGTTTCGCAGTGGATTAGCCACGCGTGTACACACACACACACACACAATCCATTTGCTATTACTGAATACACATTACACTGAGACACGACACACCATCATTGCTATACTGCATACATACCAGCCAATACGTTACGGCTAATTCACGCATAATCAATATGATTATCAGTAGGTACTGTCCGTCAATACAGACATTCACAAATCTCAACAACACATCATTCATTATCTGAGGAAGAACTGCTTGTGTTGTGTTTCAGCATGTTTCCATAAACATCCTATAGAGATAGATCTGACACTAGCATGTGTTGGTGAGCTGAACACTACAATCCGTGGCGGTATCCACTGGCCAATGGTGTACGGTGTTGGTGTTAACGTGAAAACTGGTGAGATATTTCCTGCTACTTTCCCGGACAAAGGTCCGGATCAGTCACTGCGCGCTGCCCGCCATCTCACCGGAGTTCCACAGGTACTAGATACATGTGTATACGTACATGTACATATAATATTACATTTGGGGTTCTGTTGTGTTTGTCAAGGTGTTGGATGTATATGACTGTAATCTGGGAATGCTAAGAATTGGGCCTTTCAACTATGAACCGCTGCGTGGCGTGGATCTTTGGTTGGAACAGAGTGATGAATTTATATTGCAACATTTGTCAACTTCGCCTGAAGTTGAACCGCCACATTTCGTAATGCAGGTAAGTTTTGAGTCTAACTAATATATGTATGTACTGATTGAAATATAATATTTATTTGTAGGTACGAGCTACATTGAAATACATACAGGACAATCAGTTCCCAGCGGTCACTGTATTCAGAGACAACAGGCCGCATTATTTCAGAAGAGACGACCATACAGGCCTTTGGCAACCAGTCCGATATTAGCTAGACACTGTTAGATCAAGTATGCCATGATATCTAAGGAAAGACATACTCAACTGATATTTTGTCCGAGTTTATTTTTGATATATTTAAAAATACACTTCATACAAGTAACGAAGTGTGTTCTAGTTATAAATCTTCAGATTGTTCAGAATAATTTATTGTATCCTGACATATAGTGTCCGCTAGATTCATTATTTTTCTATATATACAATTGCATTATCATTTGTAAATGATAAATACTTGTGTCCAGTGAATCAATACGCACACACATGTTTCAATAACAGATACATATTTGTTCAAACTTAGCAATACTGCATATATGCTACTTACAATATTTACCACCATCTTTAATAGAGCTGTCTTCCTAGTGCAAACAAACGTACATGTTTATTTAGTTTCTCTCTCTCTCTCTCTCTCTCTCTGTCTCTGTCTGATGTTAACAATGCATTTGAACTGTATGTATGTATGATGTTTGCAAATACGTGATGTGCATGTTCCCCGACAAGAATGAACTTGTCCATGGCAACATGTTTACTAACATAGAAACACCCATTTAATAATACTATATATACATACATAGACACATACACGAGATATAAATAGCATCATGACTTAGAATATGCTTCTCAATTGTTGCTTAAAGCATTTGGAAAAACATTTCATATATATTTCATAATTAAAGTACCATATAAAGTGTTACATCATCTAATATTTCTACTGATGTTTATTAATTTTAGCTTATATTTGTTGAAATCTGGATAAAGACATGTGAGTTAGTACTTAGTAAGAGTTGTTTTATGCTTGTGTCTGAATAGAATAACTGTTTGCAGAATTCACTGGGCTCGCTCTATATATTATGATATAATGATAGAGAATAGTGACATATTTTCTTCCTGAATGATCACTGTTCAATATTATGTGGACAGCGGATTTTTACACAATACTATATTGTATTTTTAAATAGTATATTATATACATACATGTTAACATAAATACATACACATTGTACGAATAATGATTGATGATGAGGATGTTTTGTCCTGCAATGGTGAAGAACGAATAGTAATTATTTAAATAATTCATTGTTACTGTTAAACATCGACCAGTTTTGTAAATATTTATAGAGAGTTGTATATGCAATTATATGATGCGAGTTATTTTTTAAATTTGTTCCATTACAGTGCTACACGCATACATACATATGTATGTGTGTGTGGGTAGATACTGCATATATAATATACTAACTATTACATATATATATTTAAGTAAAGGATGCAGTGGTTCTCTATAATACGAGACCATCTCTCTCTCTCTCTCTCTCTTTGTATGTATGTCTACAT
>JAGJTL010000132.1:879980-894453 GCA_022063505.1 Calosoma granatense
ATTTCATTATATTCTGTAGAAATAATATTTATATTCTTTTGTGAAATAACTCTGTGATTTCGCTTTTAGGGAATATTTGATTTTCTCCAGTCAGCGTTTTAATTATCAGGGGGTATTTTAATTTCATTTATAAGTAGATTCGACTTTCCTTTGTCGTATTTTTAATTAAGACCCCGACCCCTAAGATCGTTATTAAAATTTCAACCAGTTATTACTTTCTTCTAGCATCTTCATTTTATAAAATCACTTGCGATAAGATGATTGGTTAATTGTTATTTTCTATAGTCGGTAAAAAGTATGCACAATATTTACATACTGAATAAATTTTATCTTGAAACAATCTATATAGATGTTTACATTATATCAAAACAACCAGATTCTTGTTATCTTTCAAATATGGAACATCAAGATATAAAAATAACACTACAAACCTAAAAACAATATAATTGAACTGGGGGTTGCTTGTTTTTTGAAAAAATATATTGGAAACAATAAAGATAATCATTGAAAACAGATCTGTTGTTTTGCCAAATTTCCTGTTCGTGATTTTTGGTAACAACAACAACAAACAAGGAAGAAACAAGATAAAACATTTAATTGAAGGGCTTTTTGTTCTTATATGAATATTTATTCACTCTATTTCACGTAAGAAATTCTTGAATGCTGAAATCTGAAAAACAACAGAATAGCTGCCTGTTCCCTCCTCCTGCTTCTGTATTTGTTTTATAAACATGCAATGAGTGAAAAAAAGAGTTTAGGTACGTGGTGAAATAATTTAAATGCTTTATAATTTTACAATCTCTTGACTCAAATGCCAAGCGAAACGCAATTTCTACTACAAAACATTTCATTAAAACTAAAAGTTTCAATTTATTTCGCATGAATACCCCTCCACATGGCTTCAAAGTACCCTGCTTTTGTGAAATGTTGTACTGCTGCCGAATTGACTAACATATACAGGTAACGTACCAATATCCACCAATATACACCTATATATGTATGTACATACGTGTCCGCTATAATCGTTAACTTGTAACGGGAAATTTAAGCCGCACTTAATATATTTTCACCAACATGCATGGTGCCTGTTCATCCAAAGCTAACGTGCGAGTTTCAAATTAAATGCGCTATTCTCTCTCTTTCTCGCTGTGTGTATATGGATTTCAGTTACGTTCTAAACATAAATACAATATGAAACAATTACTTAGTGATTATTCGAGAACAGAACAATAATTTATTTTTATTTTGCCCTCTAGAAAACCGTTTATTTATCCCAGACTACTATATTTGATTTCAAATGTTTTTATTCTATAATTTCAGCGATTTAAAACCAGTCTATTCATGTTTGCAGTAATAACAATACATATTTAAACAAAGTTTAACTTGTTGAATAAACATTGATGTTGAAATGAAATGTTTACTTCTCAATTGAATTTGTTTGCGGCTGCGCAATGAAAGTAGTTTCTCAATGTAATCTAGTAGAATTGACGCTATTCCTTACAGCTGTCCGAATTTCAACGAAAAACATTTTCGCAGAAAACGTCCCTTAAATTTAGAGTCTAAGTGAAAATCGCACAGAACCAGCTGGTCTATATTATCTCAATTCACACATTTCTTCACTATTATCATCCGTTAATATATTTGTTTTTTATGATGAACTTTATGTTCAGTATTTGTGAATGTTTCATCCCTCATTGATTCCGTATGTCTCACGCTATTAATCATAAATCGAGATATTCTCTCTGGTATTTCTGCGTTTTGTTGCTTTCATCATGCAGTATAACAGGCCAATGATAGATGAACAAAATTGTAAGCACTGCTTGTATGATGACAGATAATAAAACATGACATGCAAGTGTATTGCAATGGACACATTGTACTAAAAAATCATGTGTTTTTTATAATTCGTAACAGTGTTGCTTGTGTGACATTTAACTGCTGTTAGCTACTGTTAGCGATTTTGTTTTTATTTATTATAAAATATCTGTTAGTATTAATATAAATAATTCGTGAGATATTATGTAAATAATGATCTGTCTGTGTATATAATATACTTATGTCTCCATAGACTGAACAATACGTATATTTACCTCATAGAATAATGGTCTATTCATAACGAATATATAAACGTGCATGAACAATTATTGTTGGAAACTATATAAATGAATGTTGAATTGAAATGGCGGAAGTGTGACGCACATTGCAATACGGTTATGGAAATTTTCGCTGCTATTGTTTTTCTTAGGTTCATGCTGGTGACAGAGGAATCCCGGGAGTCAATGAAGCACAACAATTCACTCCCGGCAATGTAGTAATTAACAACTGCTTCTTTAATTTCCTCCCTGATCTTACGAAGCCAATCGGTGAGCTGTTACGCTGTCGCATGAACTCATTGATCGTACATTTTCAAAATTACTTCACTACTGGATAATATTCCAACGACAAAATCACAACATTCATTACATTATTTATAATACATTTCAAAAATTTAGCACTGCAAATCTGTAGGTCTGTCATTAAATACCAGTCAATTAATCATCTCAACCTGATTATATATACGTATATTGATTACAATCATTCTACGGATTTCATCTGTAAAACATATTTCTGGTTTCAGTTTCAGGGGTTCCTTTCGTATATATTTTTAAATTACTCGTTAGCATAGTTTAATGAATATTTCCCCTGTAAATACACACCTACATATATGTACTGAACTGTAGGTAATGTGCTGAGGGTTTTTCAATTATTTCAACAATTTGGAAATAATTGTGTGGATGTGTACCGAATACCTTTGGATTAATTATCCATTTTGGCTCCAGTACATTGTTTATTATAAACTGATAAAGTGAATACCGCGAAGTTGCTATGCAATGCCGTACTCGTACATGCATACATACATACATATGTATATGAAAGTTTTAATTGGCAGTCAGTACCGAGAGTTCACATTGATATCGTAGATATATATACTCGTATATAAGGTTGATAATTATAAAGTTTCAACATAACAATGTCTATACATCAACACTTAATCACCATACTTGCTGTTAATTAACTAGTAAAGTATTTTAACTTGTCTACAAAACTTTCCCTGTCACATAATCATTCATTCTCTCATATTATTTCCCTGAAATTATGTGTAAAATTCTGAACAATCATTGCAATAACATTACACTGTTATATATGTAACATTTCATTTATTATTCTGTATATAAATGTTACTGAAACTTACTAAACAACTTGTTAACTAACCATTCTTCTTTACACTGTATTATTGACGAATTCTGCTTGCCAGGTTGTATGCTGTGAAATAAAGTTTGGTTGTGAAATAATCTCTAATTGCTGGATGATGCCAGAGTATCAGATGAGCGAGGTGACTTCTGTGTAGTTGACATCTCTGCCCTGTATAATTTCATTAGACATCCAATTAGAATCGCATCTCTTAGTTTCTTATTTGAATATCTCTGCTACACTTGTCTGCATAAATGGATTATAATATTTAACTGAATTTGCAACATGAAAGTTGGCTATATGAGGTGAAGGGTGGTGAGAGAGAGAGAGGAATGAAGGGGAAGGGTAGTGTGGATTGTAGTAGTGAAACTGCCTGAAGAAATGTTTAGAACTGTTACACTACATTTACTTCCGAAGCACAAAAACTTTGATGAACTGGAAACTCAGGTAGATAGATAGCTAGAACAACACTACCAACTCACCATCTACCTTCCCTTCTTCATTCTTCTTCTTCTTGTTCTTTCTCTGCTTCTTCCGGCCAAACAAGCAACTAAAAACAATAAGTAATAAAAAGGTCATGCCATTCATTATAAACGTTAGCTTTAGCGTCGGGTTGGCACTCAAACTTTTCTTAAACAACTTTTTACATTCATTCAATAACAATACCGGTAGCTACAGCACATCAGCTTAATTACATTACAACTACAAGTTATAACACTCATATAATAACATCATTACTCAATTTCCTAAACAGCAAATCATATTTCCATCTATGTTCCATTATTCTCATTAACCCAATCAGATTTTATCCAGTTCGCCCGAAACAGAATTTATAAATGAAACAAAAAAAAATACAAAAATCAATGTCATTGAGTTTTAATTGTATCAAACATTTTTGTAAACCATTTTTTAGGCCGTATAAGAAATGCTGATATTTTTTCATTTGTATAATGATGTATTGCAGTGTTTGAGTTTAATAAATACGATTAAATTAGTATGTATAATACTTTACTATGTATAGTGTTAGGACTTTAATTAAGTTTGAACCGCATACAAACGTTAATTCTATAATAATTGGTATCGAATTGTAGTTACAGCAATGTATTTTTCTCTTTATGAATAATTATACAGTCTCATGTATTCAGGCTGCTGCAGCTATATTGTCATGCATATTTTAAATGTAATTTTGCAGAACAAAACAACATTTCAGTTCGATATTTAGTTTATTATGGTCAATGATTTTTGTACAGCATGCATAAATTGTCCTGTATATATGTATGTAGCTACAGGCAATTCATATACTGTATATGATATGTAATATTGAATTAATCAACGTATATTTTTGGTTATTATTTCGTTAAAATAATATTTATATTTGGTGTTCCTGTGTAACGTGGTTTGTAAATCCCGTAAACTAATATTAATTAGTCAATTTAAAACACTTCACATCCAGGTACATTATTATTTAATTCTATATATTGCATTTTGATGTGTGTACATTTGAAAAAATATTTTGTACATTCGTTATACAATACTGGCTTTGAAAAAATTGACAGTTTTATTTTTCTGTTAATTTATTCAACGTTTCGAGAAATTAGTATGGAAAAATGATGTGTGTATACTTGATAGGTACTTCTGATTCATTTGAAATGAAGGCAACTAGAGTACAAACTTAATTACATTATTCTGCTGAGAACGGAGATCAGTGAAATTGAAAAGATTCATTTCCATATAAACACGGGCCGCTTTCAACTTGTAACTTGCTGAGTACATGAATAATTCTTTAATTATTACTAATTTATTCGATATGTTGCTCGTTGCATATACTTGACTAGCTGAAATACATTTTCAATATTGTTTTCAGTAGGTATTCGAAATGTGTATTGATTTTTATATCTAAAGAATTCTGAATTTCAAAAACATTAATTTTAATATAATCTAAAAAGGGGAAAGGTTCTATAACAAATAGTTTTTCTAGTATACTTATATGCTAAACATAAACTCTAAGTGATGATCTTACAATGAGATCTCCGATGTTCATCAGTTAGACAAAACACTACAGTTAATCATTGTAGAATGGCAGATGAAAGGTTCTCTTTCTTTCAAGGCAATGTCCCCCTTTTGTTATTAGAACACGCAATTCTCTACTTATCTTTTTGCTAACAAATTGTGGCAACTTACTCAAGCACGAAAGTCCTAGATATATTAATCCTGCCAAATAATTTACTCACTTCTTTTTCCCTTGTTTTTTGTAGCTGGTGTAGTAAAAAAAAGTTGATCGTTTGACAAATGAAATCCCTTTTTATTCAAGATACTATTTTCCATTTCTTGCTTACTTCTTATTTAAACATTTCAGTAATTGTTCCTTCTAAAAAACTTCATTCTTTAGTTTTGGAACTCAACAACCGTAACTCGAATCGCAAAACTAAATGTTAAATTCATAATCTACGCCTCAAAAATAACGATGGAGTCATAATTTCAACCTTTTACGACCAATAGATAAAAAATTGAAATTTTGTTTTTCTTTACAACCATTTTCATGATTGACTAAGCACTTTTTATCTACAAGTTATAGCATATTGAAAATATGGCTATTGCGTATGAAGTTATAACGGATTGTTAAAATAAGATATTCACTTGTGAAATGAACTGAGGTATGTATAATGTAAAACTACGTATATACATACACGTATATATGAATATTCTTTTATAAATACGCAGTAGCCTAGACGTATTGTGTTTCTGTATACAGATGAGTTCATTTATCGTGTTTCAGTTGAACTGTTTAATAACGGTACTTACACGTATTATATAAACATACAACTTTACAAGTTGAATCTTATGTCATGCTTACATGCACATCATACATACATTAAATTACAAAACATTGTACGCTTTTCAAACTGACACCTTATATGTGGTAAAATATATTACCAACTCTGTGTTTGTTGATGCAACATACATTGTTGTACTAAAGTAACTTAATATTTTTCAATGCACTATTCAAACGTAATTTACCATATTTTCAAATAGAACTTTTGAACTGATTTATCTAGTTTCTGTTAAGAGCCATAAATACATCTAAGTACACATAAGCCTTGATCTGAACAAACATCACATGGATGTTGTCTCGCGCTAATATATTATAGTATTTTATAACACGTGGTATATTTTTAACAAGATTATACGGGAAATATTGCTGTCAATATCGTTTCACTTGTAGCCATAAATTCTAGTTGAAAATAGCGGATTGTTTTTACGTGCATGTTAAGACTGGAATATATTTGTTGTCTGTTCTTGTAACGTGTAAATGAGACTAAATAATTTTACTCTCTCACTGTTAATATAACTATAACTAAGTTACGTATGTAAATATAGTATATATGTTAATTAGATATTTACTCTAACAGTTGTAATCCTCATTAACTTAGGTAATTAACTGCAATATGGTATGTTTGATTTGGAGTAGTAGTAGCTATTGTCATGGCTACTATGCTAATCTGAGATTTACAATTGTAATACATGCTTGTTTACTAGGAAATTACAAATGTATGAACTGTTTTCTTTCGTAACAAACGTCGTGTTTATTATCACTGGCATGTGGATAGAATATAAATCTGAATATGTAAAACTTGTGCTATCACTCTCCCCATACACAGAGAGAGAGAGAGAGAGAGAGAGCATCCTATATGCACTAGCAGTTATGTCACTGTAGTTAATTCTGTTTGGAAGAAAACAGTGATTTTTCGGAGTAGACGTAAAGACGGCACTGTAACCCTAACCGATGGAACAAAAAGATAACAACAAGGGCCTAGATAGAAGAGTGCATTGCACCCAGAACAGTGTTTTGAAGAGCTAATCGATATACTCGTTTGTATAGCTGTAGAGGAATCTGACGTTCTCAAAAAAACTGACAAATACTCACCCTATCAAAACTGACAAAACTTGACGTATTCTGATGTACGCTTAAGTTTTACTAATCCTTGCAAAGTCTTTCTCGACTGGTAATAAAGTTATTGATTATTAAGTCCGTAGAAGATTGAAAATTGAATTGAAATTTTGGTGGAGGCGTTACTATTCAATTGAAAGTTTTGGTTCGTTGTATATTTTGTTATTTATGAAAGTTTGAAATGCATCTATCAGTTTTGTAAATATATATGTGCGTGTGTATTTATTCAGTGTGAAATTTGCAACTTTGATCAGTCAGCGGAAATGATTAAAAATAAATGTATATGAATTATTATTTTTCCAGTACTTAGAGTGCATGAAATCCGTGTTGTTATTATTTTGGTGTATACATGGTCTCGACATGTACATTTACACACATTTCACCGTTATTTTGTTTATATCATTTATCTTCGTTTCTTTCATGCTTTTACACTTTACATTATCGCTACTCAAAAATGTGTCTCACGTCATTTTTGAACGGAACATTATTTAAAAAATGACAGACAAACCCACACACTCCAGCAAAATGTATGAATTTTTAATATATACCGGTATATATTGCTATATTTCTCAACAAGTATATTGTATTTTAAATATTATACTTTTATTAAATTGTATTGCTCTTTATATTATCTGGTTTAAATATATCACAAATATTCGATTTACAAAGAGGTTGGCTTCGTAAGAATGAAAGTTTTTTCTCACATAAAGGCTAGGAATTTTATGAGCCTTTCTGCTATTCTATTGTCTTGTGTACTCGAATGCAATATTGCTTTCGATTCTAAAAGAGCAGTTTATGTGCATTGCACACAGATGTGAACAATAATACTACAATATTGTATAAAATTAGATCAACATTGTAACTAACTACCGTTGTTGTTTCCTTACCAACTTCCTTGAACACAAATATCTTAATTATCTCCTCCTCCGGAGTCCTCCTAATGAGTACTTTCTATGTAAGGCTGAAAACTCGTTTTATTGTTCCTTTTTTAGTGTTTAACTTTATTTACAATTTGCGTGCGATGCTTGAATCTGTTTAAAAATAGAATTACACGAAAATGTAAATATTGAAACTTTTTCTTCTTTACAGTTTAATTGAATTTACATTACAGGTGTTTTTGTTTCTTACTATTTAATGAACGGTTCATGTGTAGATTAATTTGAAAGGTTGGTTAAACTTAATTACAAACTATAATTAAAACCTTATTCTAAACATCAACCACACATTCCGTACTTGTATTCCAGTAGGCTGTTACCGTTCTATTATTCGAACAATGTATTCAATAATTATATTTGTGAATTAATAGTAGTGAAATTAGATTTGGAACTCCAGTGTATCGTACAGTCTAAATATAACTAAAATGTTGCGAATTATTATTTGTAAATATTAATGATGTTTCGTGTTTTAGCTTGCTAAAAAATGTCACAATGAAAGGTTATGGAAAAGGTTAGTTCTAAATAAAGTAGATCATTTAGTTGATTTGTATGTTGCGTAACTAACTAATCATATAGGTAATATAAATAATATAATCATATGTACAAATAAGTAGAACGTTCTGTTGCAAGTAAACCTGTCCGTGGCTGTATGTTCGTAGATATAAAGTAACTAATAAATAGAAGCTTTCGAATGATCACAGTGGGCTACAAAAATGTCGCCGCTGGCTTCAAAACAAACTGAAAAAGGAATTGTTATCACTGGCAAAGCTTTTCAAATCACAAAATGAAAATAAAATACCAGTAAAATTTTATTGATTTTTCTCTCTCTCTCTCTCTATAAAAAACACTACCTGCAAAGTAATGTTATATTTTACATTTTCCAAGTAAAAACAATGTAAGCTTTTGATGTGGTTATTACATCAAAGAACAGACCATTTTCCCGGAAACGTACGACACAATATAAGTCAATATCAGTTACCTGTAACCGTTTACAATTATGTACTTTACAACAAGTGACATTACTCTCTCTCTGTATAAAGCTAGTCGATAACTGGAACTGGCCAATCACCGTACAAGCCTCTGCTCGGAGTATTTATTTGATTTCAGATTTAACTGAACATTGACATGTGATTATTCTGTATGTCTGCAATGTAATAAATCTATGTTGATTCTACCTGACACCCTTGCTTGCTATTTGATAAATTTCCATTTAGAGTAATTTCGTCTTCTGAACTTTTCATTAAACATAGTCTGTGTATAGATTTCCTGGTGAATTCAATCTAAACTGTACCAATATTTGAGTACCGTTCGCCCGTGGCTGTTGCATTTATTACTAAAGCTACAATACTATTTAGATATATATATGTATGTGTGTGTGTACACAGGACCGGCCTTCTACTTCTGATCTACTGCTGTTAGTGAATTTATTCATTCTGCTCAAGTATAAACTCACCCTTGATTGATAATATACCTGTACAAGTAGTAATAGATTTATAATTTGTATTATCTGGACCCATGTGAATGTGAATGCCAGTCCTGTATGTATGTATGTAAGCACGTGTAGATATGTAATGTAGTAAAGTGTAAACAAGCTTAACAACAGTGACAAGGACCAGTGTTATTCTTGCAGAGAAAATGCAACTGTCATCTGAATATGAACTCTGCAGATACTACATCATGCGCAACACTGAAAACTATTCTGTTTATTCAGTCATCACACCCAATTGTTCAGGTTCCATTTCAAGTTGATATAAATCCCAGGTATATCGGATATACAAGTTGACAAGTGTAAACCCGCAGACAAGTCATGTTATCCACAAATATCTCTCTCTCTCTCTCTCTCTCTCTCTGTCTCTAGCACTGAATATCAATCATTCATTTTAGCTAACTGTCTAACAAGAGATTATTACTCCAGATACTCACCAGTTTCGTTCAGTCAAATGTCAAATGTATTGTCCGTAACAAGAAGAACAAGAATCACCTTACTATATTATACGTTTCAGATTTTTAATATAATATAATACTTCTTAGGTAAAATAAAATATGATGAGACGTTCTTTCAATGAAATATCAAGCAAATACGGAATAAGTAAAAAATTGAAATTGAATCAGTAAAGGATTACTGTCGCTAACCTAGATCATCTCTTTCATAAGACTACTGATAGAGTATATGAAATATATTTATTAATTTCTATACATAATATTCCAATTATCTTTTATAGTCGTTAATACCTGAAACTGAAGATCCATTAGTACGGCCGTATAAAATTTCTGATGTAATTATTTTCAGATAATTATAATGAACAGCGCTGACCGTTATATATCTAATTTATTTGCTTCCTTCCATATTAATTTATTATTTAACAAATTTTTGACCTCATTGTACTGAAAACTCTCAACGAGATATTAGAAAATCATTATTTCACATTTAACGTCATTGATTTAAAAATGTTTTGCATGTACCCTAAATAAAGTTTTATGTAGTGTATAAAAGTTGTATACAAGAATATTTTAGCTATCATACTTTCCATAATAACATGGTACATATACTAAATCCACCTTACCCGAAACACGCTTCCACTTCTTGGTAAAATATTTTCATACAAATCACTGGATGCCCGTTGAAAAATCGATTACAAGTTTGGATAAATACGTTGGCGTACGTATAAAATATGGCCACTCATAATTTTTTTGCATGAAAACTTTGCTGAAGGCATAAATTCCCGTCTAATAATAAAGAAACTTTACCTATTTGTGTGTACAGGGCTACACATTTTCAGAAGTAATTCCAAAGTTCTCCACTGGCCAAATGAAATTCATTCATTCATTCGTTAGTTAGTCAGTGTTTTGTGTATGCATATAGTTAACTGGAATTGGTTGATGGAAATTTCTAGTGCACAATCATTAGAGAGAACAATGTCTTGTGTAAAAGTCGATATAAAAAAATACTCCGGAGTTATTGGCACTTCAAAGTTGGAGGACCCTTCAAGTTGGAAAGGGTTCTATTAGTGGATCTAAATATAGATTCCTACCTATTCCTTTACTTTCAAAACAAATTAATATTTTCTCTCTCTGTGAAATCCTCAATTCATTTCGTAACAGAACTCTTCCAATGATACATATACATTGCATCAGACTGATTTCAAACTATCTCTAGACCATCTGAAATTGACTGAAAACTTTGTGTTTAGAAGAATTTCAGACTGTATTTTAAATAAGAAATTAAATAAACACAAATATCAATAAATACAATTTTCTCCAGTATAAATCAGAGATAAATATTTTTACTTTAGACTAATTCATTTTTATATTTTTTCCAGGAAATGAGGCTTACGATGTAGGTCTCGCTAACGAGTTCCTTCTCTGTTGATTTTTACTGGAGTCATGCAAAATAAATATTTTCTTTAAAATTATCATTCTAAATGTCAGAGCAACGGGGCAATTTAGCTTTCTTAAAAAATCACAATTCATTCATTAGCCTTTGTCACAAAACAAATATATAATTTGTTTTCCTTCCAAATATGCTTTGTCAACATTCTCTACTACTCGTACATGAATAATTGTATTTGAAATAATTATTACTGTTCATTCAGTATTTAATCAAATTATACCTGCTAACTATATGATATATACATTCTTTCATTAAGCATTCATTATAAATTTAATCGATCATACATACATACACCCACAGAGAGAGAGAATGATTGTAATTAGTACTTTTCCAATTACTAAATCATTCATTAATTATAGACAAGTCTGTTCAAGTATAGATCAGATACTTGACAAGCTTTTTACAGATCTGTCGTTCAACTTTTCATTCATTGTGATTAACCAGAATATTCCATTGCCTGAATTAATGATTTAACGAATGAATACACTTTATTATGATGGCTCACACTTACAACATTCATTATATTCAGTGTAAAATTAGTATAATATTGTATTGAGAAGGATTGTATATGAACACTGAAAATTGATTAATGGCGTGATATATTCTATTTTATAATATTACATTATGTACAAAATGTATTCAGTTAGTCCAAATATTGTATGCGGTACACGTGATCTAGTCACATTTTCAACTTTGATTCTCGTGATATCAGAGTATTCATGTGATATTTGAACTCGCCACCGTAACACGCAAGTGTCTGTATCCTTAAATTATTTGCAACATTCAAACCATACCCGGAATTGCATAGCATGCAACACAAAGTTATGCATAAGGTTTGGGAACCACTGATATGGGTATAATTTTATAACAGATAATGCACCCCTAGGGGACGTTTCATATAAGCATGTAATTTACACTGAGAAATTAAATAAACGAGAAAGCATTTTACAATTTTTTCCCCCCTGGGATAACAGTTTTTCATATTTAATGTTTCAAATTTGGCGCAGCGTACACACGTTGTTTTTGGAAATATGATATTTAGGAAGTATCAACATTTTTTGAATAAATCAACGTTCATTTAATACTTGGATTTTTCCATATTTTTTATTTATGTTTCCATTTCAAAAGTACAGGTAAATAATGAAAATTTTGCAAGTGAATTACCGTGATGTTGTATTTTAATGTATGTATATTGAATTGTGAAATGTGACTTAATATTGAAGATATAACGTTTCTCTGCTATTAGTGCGACAAGTTCTAACTTGCACGCATCAGACTTACTGTCTCACTTGCTCAAGCCATGTCTGTGTCTGTCTTTATCACGACGTGCTATGAATTTCAGATATTCCATTACATATTTAATAAATGCCTGTTTCATTCCTTAATTCATTGGATGCAGTCTGAAAAATTAATAAAATTGTTATTAATAAACGATGACCGCATTTATCATTTAGCACTTTTTATTTCAGTATAATCTGAGAATAATAGATATTAATGAAACATGTAAGATTATGCAATAACACAATTTATATGAATTTGTAAAATATCATTCATCTTTACGGTCATACTGAACATATGACGATGCATTAACTAATAGAAATGCATGTATAAGAGTTGTCTATTTTGGTGACCACTAAGTACTTGAAAATAATGTCAGTCAGCATTATATTCGTGCATTTTCAACTATCTACTTGATTTTATTCAATAGCTCTTCACTTTTCATTTAGGTTAAATATTCGTCGACTTGAAGTGAAGCTTACATGCAACTTTCAATATGTAAAAACGATGTTGTACAATCTGTAATGTTTATATAATGATGTGTGATTGTTTGTTTTACTTTGAGATTATTTGATTAAGTTGAATATTGCTGTTATTAGTCATTAGTTGAACGTTTAAGAGTTTTTATAGAAACTGTTTGTTTGTTTGTTTGCTAGTTTGTTGAAGTAACAAATGTAAACTTCATTAAGAATATTTGATTTGATAATACACACGGGGATAAGCGAGTATATGAAACCGGTATACCATCGGGACATAATGGATGTGTATACAAGGAACATACCGAGCGTTTCCTTTTACAAGAAAATTGCAAAAAGGTCGAAGGTCAAAGTTCCTCGGGTCAGCAAATCAGTCCGGCTATAGTACAGGCTATCGATATTTAACATCATATCATAGATATACGAAGTTTAGTAGACCTTAGCCTATATCGATAACATCAGATTGTACAGATATCATATTACATAACTTTAACATCATGTAGTAAATATACTATCTCTTACCTAACTGCTTTAGTGAATAACATACATACATCATACAGTTATATGTCTGTCAACAAGACTCTTTTCATATATGTATATATATAAATATAACAATCTACACTCCATCTTCTGTTACATATGTAGATATAAGTCAGACTGTATATAATCAGATTAGAATGACCATAGTGAATAGATGCTATTGAAACATAATATTAATATGGATTCTCTATTTTGTATTAGCAACGAGCTAATATGATATTTTATTTATGTCATAATACACGTATTTGTATATTCGGCGGTAGCTTTCTACATATACGTGTACGTAATTATATTTAATGAAATGTTGAAATTCTGTTAGGAAATCTCTGAAGAGATATATTTTGAAAAATTCTTGCAAGTTTAATATTAGACTGAATGCCAGGGGCAATACTTTGTCCTTTCAACTTCATGTCACAGTCAGAAATTAAACAGATGCTGGCATATTTGCAAGTAATATGTTGTCAGTAAACTGAATATATAATATTAACAGAATACTTTATTCCCGAAATACTCCAACCATGGAATGGACATATAATTGCAGTTTATTTCAAATAGAAAATGAATAGCCTGCACGCAGGAGCTTGGGTGGAGAGGATCTTAATGAGGAATTGAGTTTCATTGTCTTACTTGGCCTCGTATTTACTGTTACATTTACCGGAAATAATTGAATGGA
>JAGJTL010000132.1:894846-932004 GCA_022063505.1 Calosoma granatense
TTATTAAATGTACGTTGTACATGTAAGTTCATACAGCTATATTTAGAGAAGCATATTGTCCGTGTATTTTGAAGAAAATATGTATAAAAAGTTTAATATGGTTTATGTAAAGGATTTTGTTAAGAAATATATATATATATATATGTATGTATGATATGCAATGTTCTATGATTTGGACACGGCTTTGGTAAAATCCGATGTGCAAAGCCCGAAGCCAGATTCACGTTACTAAACGATATGCATTATTTATGTACCTCAGTACACTGTATAACACGGCATGTAAATTGTGCTGATATTATGCTGATAATATGTTTATTTTTATAACCGAATATTTTCCTCCCGAGTTTTTATATAAACTAAGTTTCTGTACGAAAACACAAATTTGCAATGAGAAGCAACTTTTACAATCTTATTATCCTTGGTCAGATTTTAATAGGAAGGGGGTGGTTGGATTATAAAATATCCCTTATACAGCTATATTCACCAAATCAATATCCTTTATTGAAGATATGAACGCCACTGAAATATTTTTATTTATTTTCTACTATCTTCTTGCATACATTCCGTTTCAGGAAAATTATTTTCGTATTTCTCAAATACGACAACCGTATATTTCGATATGGTATTATCCAGTTTCAGATAAATAGAAATAAATCTACATCGCTATTTTATTTGCTTGCTTCAACGATTTGACAAGGAATATATTTGTTTTTCCATATAATATTTGGACACATTATTTATCAGTAAATAAAGTTGTAATATTACATGCAAAAAGAGTAGTAACAAAATAAAATATCTATTACTATTTAGATTAGAATAATGTGACTACTTTCTATTTCATCCGCATAGTTATTACATTGGAATGTGTTGTTCGCTATTTTATGACAGACACGTCTACACCGTAACGTACAAGTTTTGTCCTCGTTGTAATTTAAATGGTTTCTAAAATTAATACATTCATTTGCATACTTTAACTCCTCCGACTTTGTATAATGGAAATGTGACTGACCAGAACACTGTACCTGTCATTTAACTTTACTTTACAGGCGTTAACTTTGTACATACATGCAATTATAACAAAAATCCACTGTTGCAAATGTGTATTTATCTTTACAAATCTGATCAGATCAAACATTTGTAGATGTTAATGAAGTAATAAAATATAAATACATATATTTTAGACGTCTTTTATTACTAAGAAAATGTTCATATCTTAACGTATATTTTAAATAAAATTTTCTTTCATTTTCTTCACTAAAATTGAAAATTTTTCATATTCAAACTCTAACATTTGGTACAGTGGTTTCACATGATATCTGCATCGTTAGAATCTGGACAATAATGGCGTATATTGAACCAGATGTGTCTGACTTTTACACGAGACATTATTCCAGAATAATCCTACATGATCCTACAGACTCAAAAGGACACTATGCCATCTAATAGCTGTAAAAACGTTATCTACACATGAAATTATTCCAAAAAGTTAATTTGTTTTTTACCTGTAACAGTAATTCACTATTAATAAATGTGTTTAATGATTATTATCATATGACAGTGAATAATTTACAAAATGCAAGTATATTGATAAACAATTAGCTAATAGAAATGCCAGTTTCATGCAACTATGACCTATTTATGTAATGAAAAACCATTAATAATGTGTTTCAATAACACACTAATAGCATGTTAATTAAATATTATATAATATATACATGTATGTACATTTGTAAATGTCTTAATAACGTGCATGTATGATTTAGTTGAAATAATTTTCCATCAGCATAATATACAAATATAACGAACTAGAAAAAGTTTAATTTAGTTTTTATCACTGTTTCTATCAAAATAAAAGACATTATTTCTTACAAAAGGAGAGTACACTTTACTGATAGCAGTTTTCCACTTATTTTAAAACTTGTGTACTAGAATTCTACGTGAAAATTCACCATTAAACCATAACTGATAATGACTTCGTGTTACTTTAAAAATCACAGCAGAATATTGTGATTGCAACGACGTCTGATTTGAAAAATCGGAAATGATTCGTGGCAGTATTGATTGCTCGTAATGTACATGGTAAACCAATGAGAGAGACACGAGTGAGAGGAGAGTTTCTGCCATCATCAGTACTACTAGTAAAGCTAAGAGAAAACTGCACTCTGCAATGGTGAAAGGAGGAGGAGGAGAGTAGTATAGTAGTGTATAGAGATGCAAAGAATATTATGCAAACGAAATCTATGCTATTCGATGGATTATGATGTAGAAAAAAACCAGCATGAAGCTTTTGAATGGCATAAATTGGTAATTAAAAACCGTTCGGTACATAGAAAAGCTCTAATTATTTTGTTTGTTTGTTCTGTGATGTCAGGATTTCTACGGCGCTTGCAGCTGACGTTTGATATAAAAATGTGTGTGTGTGTGTGTGTGTGTGTATAACGTTGTGCAGTGCACTACATTTTTCGTAGTCTATTTGGGTTAATCGAACTCTCACCTTGTGCTTTCAACAGAACGCAAAACGGCTATTAAGCGTTCAGACTCCCCCCAATGACTTTCTGCGTTGCAGCATAGCCCACACAGAGAGAGGGATACACAACACAACACACAACTACAGGATAAATATTTTCATACATTTCCTCACTCTCTCATCTTTCTTTCCCTCTGACAAATATCTACATAGAGAAACATGTCTATACTTGCAACAGCATAACCATTGTAATACTTCATTTGTTATCCTGTTTCACTTCACATAATAAGTAAATAAAAAGGAACTTATACACATTAATGAACGTAATAAGATGAGAACTGATGAAATCACAGAAATCTGATTGTAAATATGTGCTCATCAAAAATGATTTAAATCCAACAAACTGATCGATTCAATGCACCTGACATCTCAATCAAGTTTTGCACACAACGCGCGAGTACTTCATTATAAATTCATATCGACGTTTTTTTCTCTTTCTCTGTCTCTCTCTCTCTCTCTCTGTGTGCAATGCCCACGTTCACCCAGATATATGGATGAATGTGTTAACAACTGCTTAGTTCTGTACTTAGTTTGAATCGTCCAACCGTACACTCAAGTTACATGTTCCAGTTTGCAATTTAATGTTTTCATTAGAGCGTACGTAAATCATTGCAAAATGGATAGAAAAACTCGTCTGCAAAGTTATATAAACTAACATGTACATTTCAACTTATTCGCTGGTTGTTTTGTTAACGTATTTGTCACACGTGTGCAACACACTCTCAGTACGCGTGCACTTGACACAGTTTATTGAAATGTTACCACCGACTATTTTATAATATTCAAATAATAATAATAATGACATATACATCTACTAAAAAAACAATGCTCATTTGAAAGAGATATATCCATGTAAATAACATTGGATATAATACATATTAATAATGGAAATAACCGATTACATAATATATTTACTGTCAATCGGAAGTGGATATTGTAATGGGCTGTCTGTATTTGTACGTAACGTTTGCTTGACTCTCTTTAATCGTGTAATCCAATTAGTCTGTTCTGTGACTGTGTTTGGTTTAGTTGATATTCTGTGGTGCGCCGAGTATGATTGCGGTATTGAAAGAGTTGTGATGATGTGGAATTAATGTGTAGCAACGTGTTTAAATTCAATTTATAATTGTTTTTGACACGATATACACAATAAAATATGTGTGTTTAACACGCACAATTTTAAATTAAAAACATTTCTGCGCTAATTTTGACGTTTATGAAAAAAAATTGTATCCAAACCAAATAACTAATTACTAAATTCGAAACTTTCATCATTGTGGTTTTCATTGTCAGAAGAAAAAAATTATGATGTTATTTTGGAATAAGATTTAACGATTCATAAAGTTTGTCAAATATATAAATTCATTTCTGACAGTAATATTATAGTAAAACTTAGTTTTTTATTTTACCAACAAACTTGAACTGCAATTCTCTTGACATCTTTATCATTAAAGTTGAATAATTATTCAAGTAGTGGAACCTTGGTTAATACTTTAACTTTCATTGTCTTCCATTACACCAGGACTCAGCAGTTTACAAAGTGATCGTAAAACAGTCTTTTCTTGTTTCATTGCCATTTTATATTTACCGTCCGTAAATCTTGTGTGACTTGCACTAGATTTTCAGGTTAGCTTTTTGTAATATATGTTTTTTTCATTCTACGTAGCATGCATGCATGTCGCTATATTCGTTGCGTAGTAGTTGAAAATTTCAAAGAGAAAAGGGGAACTAATATTTTACATGAAACCCTTTACTGGTCGGTACAAGAGCTCTGGTATACTTGGTCGTTGCCGGTGACAGGCATATGGAGGTGCAAAAAGCGCATTAAGCACACCGCCACCAATAAGGATTCTTATTCTTCGGTTCGTGTGCAAAAGAACGTTATTAAATGAAACCTCCATTGCTCTAATTGCCATATCCTGATATTACAATACTTTATCCCAGAGTCGCTTATTTTCATTTGCCAGCCGGAGAAGAAAATTTATTGTATAAATTTATATTTGTTTTGTTTAATCTTCAAGCTGTAACCATTTATAATTATTTCACTTTCTGATTACTTACGATGTCTTTTCTTTTCCATTATTTATAGTATTAAATCTTTCATTAATTTATGAAATGTATGAACATCATTATTTTGAGTGTAATTGAGAATGTAATAATACTTATTTCACATATATATTTATTTATACATCAGCATTATATCAGCATGATATCTTTTGTGATTTTAAGGGAAAAAAATCGATGACTGACGCATTTCTTTTGTTTACATTTTCAACGTTATAAGAATATTTTCTTAAGGATTTCGTCAATGGTCTTGAAGCAAAAAAATATTTGCAGAGCTAAGTTTGACATACATACGTATATACTTTCCTATACAGAAATCACTCTGTGAATAGGTGATTTATATAAGCTATGTACGTATATATGATTGCAAATAAATATGTTCTCGGTGACTAGCTACAAATGAATTTTGAAAAATTAACGGAACGAATAGTCTCGTTCATTTAATATCATAGAGTTTTTTATTATTATTATTTATTGTTCATATATATATCTCTGTGTCTGTGCTCTTAAGTGTTCGGTTGAATAATTTTACTAACTACAATACATTTTAATATCGCATAAAGTTCCGTGTAATATGTACTATTTACTAACATTTTTATTTTTCGTTCTGTGCTCTCTGTGCCTTGCACTGAAATGAAATTTATAGTTCAATGGACATGGAACACAGATTTCGTGAACATGACGTACTATTTAATATACTATTTTTCAAAAAAAAACCAATTCTCTTTTGCATTTTTTTCAGCAGATACGTTTTGCTCTACATTGAGCAGTTAAATGTCCATGTATTTTTCAAATAGATTTTACGAATAAATGCGATTCTCGACATGTACAGACATGCATTAAACAGTTATACTCTGAGCTCTAGCTAAAATATATTTATCCCAGTACATTCATTCATGTATTATATAATTATAGTATATATTGAAATATGTCTTCATATACATTGTAAATAGATTGAAATATGTAGTATTGTTATACTGCCAACATTTGAAACCTAAGTAATTATGTAAAACAAAATGAACACTGAATTAAAATGCATATTCCTTGCATCATTCAACATAACGTAACGTAACGTAACGTATGCAATACACTGTAAACGAATATTTAACGTACACGTGAATATGCATTTCCGATGATGAAAAATTAATTCATCATCGGAACGTTTTACACATGTACATATATATATATCGATAACATATACACTGGATGTCGTTATGTCACCGGATTCTAATTCAGATAACGTGTTAATATTGACCAAGTTTTAATTTCACTGGACTGTGGATCACCAAATGCGTATCCAATTTTAATTTCATTCATTCTCTACCACAACTACACATCCACCACCTCTCCTCTTCTCCTCTCCTCTCCTCTCCTCACACTCCCAGAATCTTTTACGATCAATAATTAATTTTAGCCATTTCATAAATGACATGCTTCCATAATAAATCATCTTTCCATAAAATCCTGTTTCATGGAAAATGTAACTAACCCATTAACATTATAATTAACTATTTCGTTTTACACAACATGCATGAAATTAACATCTAGAGTAGGAATGTTATGACATAATTTCACATTCATAACACCATCATCTCTGACATTTATAATAATAATAATAATAGTAATATTATCCACATGTTATGTTGAATAACTTCTTATAAAATCTCGATTACTTTCGATTATGGCCCTTGTTACTTTCTTTTAGTTCATCAAGTATTTTATACGGATGCAAACAAAAGAAAATAATTGCTATATACAGAAGACAACTTATCAATGAGTGGTTTAAATTAAATGTGTGGGCAGTTCATAAACTTATATATTTAGAATACCTTTAATGAAATCTGGCTGTAAGAAAATACATATTACTGGAAAAATAAATGCTAGAAAGGTTAATGAATTAGACTAAGCATACAACTAAAATAGAACTGATATGGTAATTCAGTTTCATTTCATGTTGAAATAGTATTTACACTGATCGTAAAAGGGTTCCATTCTATATTCCATTAATGCATGTAAAATTCTGTGAATAATAGATACTCTTCCGCAGTCCATTTGATTAGTGAATTATTGTGCGACTTCTGTTTACCAGTATTCCATTCCATTTCAGATGAATCTTTATAATTTCCATTCATCCTACATTTCTACGAAAAGGCTATCAACCTTTGCTCATTTGCCAGGATTTTTATTCATATTCGTATAAGTAGAGTAATAAAAAAAACCATTCACTTAATTTAAAAATATTTTCTTTCCTAGCTCGCTATAAATATTCATGAATATTATTCTCTTTAGAATTATATGAATTTCAGTAGATAGAAGTTTTGTTTTCGTGCGACTCACTGTGAACTGATTTAATAGTAATCGAACTCATGATTGTGTAAATTAAATGATGAACGCACGAATTACATTGGTTAAACACATTATTACTTTTTAATTGCAAGCGCACATGGCGTTTTCATTAATTGAAGTGCACTCGTTGAGTGTATTTTGCTGCAGTAAAATTTTTTTAGTACTTCACGAAGAGAAGTTAGTATATTGAGCTAGGAAAACTTTTCAGATTAAATCGTTTTCATCATACTTTTAATTGCCCTACTTTACAAAAACTGTGTGCGGTTACATTTTTTCACACAAAACTTTTCGTATTACAACTCGTAGTAAAAACAAGTAAAGGATGCATGTATCTGTTTTGTTATATTCTACTCTTGAAACATTTTTATTCAAAACAGTAGTAATTTATATTCATTTCATTAAAATAACAGCACTTTTGTTTTATGCAACTTTGACAAGAGTATGTATGAATGATAAGTTATTTGTATTAGTGCATACATATAAAGTACGAAATAGTTTCTCGACTGCTTTGTTTCAAATATTCATTGTGATATTCTGTGTGCCGTCTGATGCTTGCTTATTACTTGACTTGAGTAACTGTTATAGATGCATGATTATACAAGTAGTAGCTTCTAGAAGGCGAACATAGATCACTGTATGTATATAAATATTGTTAGAGTGTTGAGAGTGTGTGTACGAAGTGACAGACGCGGATATTGATTGAGTAAGTACACTGGTGTATCTATGTGCTGTTGGTGTTCGCTTTGGGCTGGTTAGTTCCGCTTAGCATTTTATCAGACATCGGTTGGCTTGACAAGAGGCGCGCGTGTTTAGGAACGCGGGGAATGAACAACTAATATCCGTATTGGTTATTCAACAACTAATAACGGAAGCCTCTGACGGAGCGTATATAATTTTGTGGTATCGCGCGAACCTATACTACCCTCAGTACCACAACGGTTCCCCGCTGTTTTAATTCATATCACTTCAGTGTTGCACATGATTGAGTTTATTTAGTTCGAAGCTTGAAGTTGGGCCAGCACCAAAGCTTGTTTGATCGTTCACCTGTATAGTGAACGTATTAGTGACGGTGACAGTACGCCTAGTCTATGTTGCATAAACCATGTAGTATCCTATACCCATAACCCTAACCTACTATTATTTACAAGAAATAAACCCCACCATCCTCTTCTATCTATCAAATATTTTCACATTACATACACAACTGCTACACAAACTTTTATACTTGTATCTACATAAAACTAAAGAAACTTTAATTCAGTACTAGTAATATATAATACAATATAACTACAAAACTTGACAAGAACACCGATAAAATCAATAACGTGTATGGACGTGTTTTTATATTTTAAAAATTTCTTAAAATAAAAGTGACAAGTTATCAGTAATCGACAATACTTTTTTCGAAATAAAAAATTCCATTATAAAAGTTGTCTAACATTAGTTACAAAAAAGCTTGTCCACTTGAGCACATATCATCGTGTCTTGTATTAGTTTTTTTTACACTTAAAATATTAAGAAATAAATTACATTTAAAAACATAAATCAGTTTAAAGTTGTTTTTAATAAGAATATTAATTAAAGTACGTAAAAGTCTCGTTTCGTTTTAAAACTTTGTAAAATTTGAATATTTTATATAATATTCCTGAATTGTATATACAAATATCTATATAAAGTTATTTTCCAGATTGTTTATCAATTACTGAACAATGACTGAAACAATATTTGACGGAAGAAATATTCTGAAAACAGTAAGAAATATATTTCTCTCGTTATCTCCAATGTGTATTTCTGACATCATTAAATTGATTAGATTGTTTTTAGATTGTACAACATTTCCATCCTGCACAAGTGTCTGTTGTTATTCTGATGTGGTTTTCTTTGTTCTGACACTCGTCTAATTATGTTATATTGTTTAGAAAAATATCACTTCCATGTGGCGAACGTACAAGCTTGTTCTTGTTATTTGGTTAGATATGGTAATTGTGTTGAACCAATACCATGTGTAGCGGTTGTCTTTGGGTTAAAACAGACGTTAACTTGTAGTTACGTTCATGCCTGAATATACATGTAAGGTTGTATATGGTTAATTATTATAACATACGCAATAACAAAACAACTGTGAGCAGCAGGTTTGTTTGTCAACAGCGAACATGATTGTTACACGTAACAAACCAATGTACATTACAGATCTCTGGACAATGTTATAACTCTGCTAATTAGGAACATTGTAAAAACCTTGGCTCTTTGTTCATATGTAACTAATGCAGTAACTAGCAACAAGCAACTCTTATTATGATATATAACTCATCTGTTTATATATATATATATATATCTATTCATCAATTGATTTGTCATTCGAACTAATACCCTTGTGTTAAACATACCTACACAGCATACCGCAAATAATACATTTCTATAATATACATGTTCATCATACAATACGTTCTGTACATTATATTCGAATATAATGATTTTTACAACCATAGGAAATCATACAATCATTCTCTATATCAAACTACTACTAAATGCAATTTCCTACTATGCCATACAATACATTAAATATGATTATATTCAAAATTAGTTATCTTTTTATGAAAACAATACAGATATTGATAAATACATATTTGATTTTGTTATTAGACGTCAAGTAAATACGTGTATGAGATCAAAATCTATGTTTTCATTTATTCTAAATGGAACATTATGTAACTTGTACACTGTCTGCCCACGGGCCTCAGTACAGACGCGTGTCCTATCATAAGAACAAAACAACTACAATATGTACACATAAATGTAGAAAAATTGCAGATGAACTTCATTACAATATTGTAATATGACAGTGCACATACATAGTTGCCTTTTTCCATATGTTAAATATAAATCCAGACGTATTAATTAAATAGATCCATGGTACCATGAAATAATTGAAATATTAATTAGTATATTGTAAATAATAAATATGTCCATGTTAATTACTATGTCTGGTTGTAGTTTATTCGTATTTAATGATGATTATTATTGATTAGATATGGGAATATTGAATTCGCTGAAGCTATGTCATCCAGTATTTAACAAAACACAGGACATTACTTGTTTCATATACATATATATTTGCCACACCATATTCCCGACAATATTGCTTAAGTATTACGGTTAACCAAACATCCAAGTAGTATCGTTATAATTATGTCCATGTACCAGGTTTAATTCAGTATTGTTTGTGCCAATAATTATTCATTGAAGTTAAACAAAGACGTCTAACAACACACGCCCGTCAATTATCCTTAGTAGATCCGTTTTATTAAGTCCTGTGACACACACAATGTTTACCTGATCCTGCTAGATCCTATGTCCAACAACAAAGGCACTTCCGACAATCATTTACTATGCGACAACTACATACATACATACATACACTGTTGTCCAAATTACAAACATATACCCATGTCTTCTTCTTCTTCATTTATCAACATACATATGTTCTAACAATTTATCCCAATATAACATTAGGTAATATGATCTATTATTGAAAGTATTATGTTAATAATAGATCGTAAGAGTATAGAATAGGTTGAGAGATGTACTGTATTATTATACAGACATGTACATACGTGCTCGGTACCTGATGTACCCAATAACTGCCAGTAATCTATTTATTGTCGAGATTAATCTGTCATTATGTTCTATAATTGCATATTGCATGATGCCGACATTGTGTGACGTGTGCCCTGTGATTAAGTGCGCCGCGACGCGTCGTGCTTCAAACAGACGTCCGCTTGTCTTCTGCTAACGAGTATATGAAACAGATTTCTTGTGCAATAACATATAACTGTGAAGTATAATGTGAAGAATTTTTAATTAGACTTTTGTAATTCATTTACTCTTACACTATTCAAGAGATACTTGTCTATATTAATGATATTATACATAACGTTTTTAATTACTTGAAAATATTTTCTTTCATTTCGTGTATTGATTAACGTGAAAGCTTATCGAAGAATTATAAACAATACCGGATAAAAAGCAGCCAGCGACTTTAGTTCATCTGACGCTTGTCAATAATTAAGACGGGCTTGTTAACGTTTTCTCCGGAAAAATAATTACAGTCTTCCGTACAACAGGACTAAACAAGAGCTGGGCTAAAAATAAAATATAACACACACTAAGATGTTACCGGTTCTTCCAAATGAGAACATTATTTTTAATAATGTTTTGTTTCTACCTTGTCAGTGTTCAGTTACATATTTCTTTCTCTTTTCCCTTAAGCCTTGCTAATCTGTTTCCTTACATAACAACGATATAAGAACAGAGATTAGCTCGTGACATTTACACAAACTTACATGAGAAATATATGTACATGATAAAGAAATATGATCTGCATAATGTGAGGTTATTGAAGACAATTATGAATATATTAAGTGAACGACGTTTTCAGAGATGGAACGTTTATATAATATGGTTTAAGTACAACAACATTTAATGAAGCAAATGCCGGCGAATGTGGTGAATATGAAGTACATGGTAACAAGCAGATAAGCGTGCCAGTGCAGCATACAAGCGTCCCAGAAGGCATATTTAGTACCGGTACTAAACACGCTAGAACTTGTATACTTGTGTACTGTGTGATATTCGACCTTAGTAGTACGGGATAACTTGCTAGTAGTATCTGTAGTAAATTATTGAAAATGTTAATACGATTTCAGTCAGCTTGCCTCACTAAATGAGCTGAAAATTTCAGTAATTTGATTGCAGCTATTCGACTTCAAACAGTTGTGGAACTCTGTAATTGAGTGACCGATTTGATAATGTAGTTTAGTTGCGGGAAAATCGCAAACCCACTGCCGGCTCTCACAACATGCACAGAACGGATCAAAGTGATACATACTGATGGACCTTGAATATTTACTTGACTGGGTGGGGTAACCGGCGCCCTCAGCTCCCTGAACAAGACTAGTGCGGTACCCTGTGGTCATTCCTGTTCCATGCGTATGCTTTCACTGAAGATCATTGTCATATGATGACAATGTGCCCATTCACATGTCATACGCTTCAAATCATAACACACACATCTCTCTCTCTCTCTCTCTCTCTCTACCCATATTTACAATATAATTTCTCTTCTATCACTTACCCTACACGTTATGTATTATCATTTCAATTTTAAATTTAATCCATTTGTTGTTTCGTTACAGATTGTCAAGCTTGGAAGAATTTCATCTTTTCAATTAATTTATTAAAAAGAAATGTATTTGGTGTTGACACTGATCATTTAAGAAAAAGAAAATTCCAATTTGTTCTTATTGCAAACAAGAATATAAAACATAATTCTGTCGAATGAACGAAAATTGAAATTTAATTACTTGTCGGCCTACAGTTAAAAATCAATCGTAAAGTTTAAAAGATTAAATAAGATTCTAACGTAAGAATCAAGTGGTACATGGGTGAAGGGTTAGTTTGAAGTAACAACTAGAGCCGAGTCTAAATGAATAACAACACAGCTAACATGGCAGACTACGAGCGAATACGACTCGTTATTCTAGGAGGCGCGGGTGTTGGGAAGAGTTGCATCATAAAACGTTTCTTATCGAACACGTATACTGACAAGTACAGAAGCACCGTAGAGGATTTGTACAATCGTGAATACGATCTAGGACACATGACACTAAAAGTGGACATTCTGGACACAGCCGGCGATATGCAGTTTCCAGCGATGCGACGACTCTGCATTGCAACCGCTCATGCATTCCTACTGGTGTACGCAACCACATCAGCCCCGTCCTTTGCCTGCATCAAAAGTTGCTTTGAAGAAGTTCGAGAACAAAGAGCCGATTTCCAAGAGATTCCGATTGTCGTTGCCGGCAACAAACTAGATTTAGCTGGATCGCATAGAGAAGTTAAAATCGAAGATGTTTCCGAATGGGTGTACTGTGAACTTCCGAAATTAAGGTTAGTTTTGTAGGAATTTCTTGTACCCCCCCCCCCACAAGGCCTGCAGTCATTTAACTTTATTGATCAGTTTATGAACAGTTGACGTGGATGATATATGCAAATATTGTATAATATTCACTAATGAATGTTACAGGGTGAAAGTTCTAGAGTGTTCTGCTAAGGATGACACTAATATTAAGGAGATCTTCCGTACGTTCCTCACTCTGTCCAAGATTAATTTGGCGTCAGGCTCGGATGACAGCGGTGGCTTGAAGCGCCGATCCAGCGCGTATGTC
Organism: Calosoma granatense; assembly: GCA_022063505.1. Lineage (NCBI taxonomy): Eukaryota > Metazoa > Arthropoda > Insecta > Coleoptera > Carabidae > Calosoma > Calosoma granatense. Next base: position 908,011 of record JAGJTL010000132.1, read on the forward strand.
TCAACCACGAAGGGCACCCGACGTACTAACAGCCCGTCGGAGCGGGAGAAACCGTCCCAGGGTGCGGAGGGCAGTCACATGTTGGCGGAGCCGCGGTCAAAGCCACGTTCCCGGTCACTGATAAGGAGATCAAGCAGGAAAGCCAAACAGCAGATTCGCGACGCTCACAACAGCGCTGACGATTGCACAGTATCGTAAGGGAACACTTACAACGTTGCGCAAATGAATTCATTTCGTGTTTCTTTTGCTATTTAGTTTCCTTTTTACATTTTCTACCCGTGCGGTTTCAGACTCGTTTTATTTATAGTCGTTGTAGAAACATCGATTGATGTTTTAATGATTTTTTAAGTGTAAATTCACGTGCAGAGTTGTACTTGTGATATATGTGCTACTAACCCTCTCGCTCCATTAATTATTTATTCATCATCCGTACCAGCCATTCCATCCTGCTGATATATAAATGTTACGCACATGACAACATTGCACAATTGATAGTAGATGTATGAAACTTGTCAGTGAATCCATACATACATGTTAGTTAGACTGTCCACTCATACAAATGATTTATATAGATACAAATGTTTCACTGTTTCAGATGACTATAAGTAAAACGCGTGCGCGCCATTATGATTTGAGATTAGATATTAGAAATCGTTATATAGAAACACCAAGAAGGTATTTGTACATTTTCACTCAATGTTTGTATATTTTATACCAGTACGTTAAAGGATATATTAACATATAAGGTAGGTAGCTACAACTGTTTGTTGAACATGTAAAAGTTGCAGCATTGTTACCGACATGTCTTTCGATAAGATGTATAGATAAAAGTATTACCCGACTTTCTACATTGAGAAAATTCTACATGATTCACCTTCACTCTTCAGTTATGTTCAATGCGTGCACGAACCAAATATATAAGCACCGCATTACCTCAACTGATTTCTACATAATATACTGAATTCATACATGGTTGTTTTGTAAGTTTCTTTTGATAAATATGTGCCTAAATTGAATTACAATGATTATTAGGACGTACCTGTTTGTTTGTTTGTATTTTCTCAGTGTAGAATATGTTGTACACTTAGTAATCACATAGTGTCATATGTTTCCTATAGCAGAGTTAGTAAGTATAATTTTATATACCAGAATAGTACACAGAGGAATGAATTTCACTCGTATATTTGTCTGGATAGAAATTTCAGATTGTAGGTAATGCACAAAACAGTTTCTGCTACTTGCACTTGGATTTGGCAACTATAAAATGTACGTATAACTAGTACTAGTTACTAGTACTATTACTATTAGATACTATAGATCCTTCTGTCTCTGTATATTAGTTTAGCTTCATATTTAATGCATTATTACATAACTCACATTCGGACCGTCCTAATTCACGTGTATAGTCGCTGCTGTAATTAGCATGTAACCTAATTCATTCATTCTTCTTCTTCTTATTTCTATAATATTAGACCCGACCAATGGTTTCAGTTCGTTGCTTGATATGTGATAACATTTTGCTAACTTGTTGATACAATGCGTCCAAAGCAGACTGTGACAGAAGGTTTCTCTAGTGATAAATCATTACGGGATTCCGTACAACACGTGTATATAGGAATATTTCACTGGAATATTAATGATTTCGGTTGAATTTATTTCGAAATGTCGTTAACCTAATACAAGTCATGATTTGCGGGTATGTTTGTATATAGTATATACCTATTTGTCTTTACCAGAATGTTGAAATGTTCTTGCTGTATTCACACTTTTGTCGTAAACAATAATTGGACATTTGCAATTTAGTGCCAATTATTTGTGTCACTTTACAGCAGTATATAGTGTACTGATGTTAACAACTGTAGGTACCATTTTAGATAATTGTTAAGTTTATTACAAAATCTACGTATGCATGTTTCAAGCTAAATATTTTCATTTTATATTCACTACATTGCACGTTAAACTGTAACAGTATTTTCAAATATGCTACATACTTGATTTAACAGTAACATTATGATAGTATAATAAGTACCAGAAACCCCGGTGTTAAACAATACATACTAATATAATATCTTTGTTCCCTTTCCATCATTCTATCTGTGCACCGTACATAGAACACCAGTAGATACATATGTCTTGCAGCTTTTCAATATTAGATAGATATAGTTAGTTGCACGTACCATACATGCAAATATATACCGTTGTCATAATGATAATTTTGCATGTAACGCAGGTTGGCTAGGTTCGCCGAACGCGCAATTCTACAACTTCTTGTTTTCGTACAAGATAATTTCTCACATACAGAGTAACACAACTCAGTGATCGAATACGAATTTCTAATATAACATACATACATACATATATAAATAATATATATCAGCTATCTCTCTCTCTCTATGTTTAAGACAAATACAGAATATTTCCTACAAAAAGCTTTCTCCTAAGAAGAGCTAATCAAAATATTGTTGATCAAAATTAGTAAATATACTAATGAAACAAATAGTACTTAATGAATAATATATTATAGAGACGTACCAACATATAAATGTAATATTTAAGGTAACTAACAATTCTCTGTCTGTACTTGGATACATTATCTATGTAGTAACAACTATATATATATAACTCTGAGATAACTTTCCTTTATATGTAGTTACCTTTACCCCATCACAACACTGCATTGCTACTGGCATTCAGACTTCAGAGAATAAAATATTCTTTGCAAGATTGCGGAATCACAACTATCGATAATATTCGTCCAAACATTGTATTGTGTGCTAACATGGACCCTGTACTAATTATACAAATGTATTAAGTACCATACATACGTACTTCACTTGAACACTACTAGCCCGTACATCTTATTATATCCTATATAGAATATATATATATGTCAGTTTATGTACCTTATATCACTAATCTACGTAAATACTGATTTCAATATAAAATTTTCTACGCACTTTTGTACTAACGCACATTTTAATATTTGTGTTAGCTCACTTACGTATATATTCACTTGTATATTTCAGTAAAAAAAATTAACAATTTTCGTTGAAATTGACTTCAAATTGAATCATTATTCCAATGATTTCTTCGTTCGTAAAATGTATTTGGATAATTTAACCTAGCCTCTATAATTATTGCATGTATCCGTAATTAACTCGATAATATCTCATAAAATATGTCTGTATATGTGCCAAATTTTAGAATTTTTCATAACCTTGTGCTAATTTTCACTAACTGCAATTTCTTATAGATTAGTTTTAGATGTACTGAACACACTATAATATCTATCGTATTTACACTTTGAAGCCCATTTCAACGAAATGTATGAACGGTGTTTGTTGTGGAAAAAAACTGATTTGATTAATGCGAATTGTTATGTTGAAATGTTTATCTAATGATATGTATTATGTATGTGATGTTATGTATATGGGAAACATATACGTTAATAAAGAAAGACGCCAAGTGATAATATCTTAATCCTATACATGCATCATGTTGTTTTCATTGAAATATATACCATACCTATCCATACTTGTTCCTTATGACACAAGTCAAATCATACATATAATTACATTAATGTTATCCGTGAAACACTACTGGCTTGTGAATTAAAACAGATGACTGTACACTGCAATGCAGTGCAGTGCAGTGCAGTGTAGATAATCAAATAACAAAATTATATTATATTAGTAAATGAATGTCAGAAATGTTTTACATTTTCTCCTGGGAGACATTTATGGTAAATTCACTTAGGGTGGTGTATAACCTCAACTATTTTACATAGTACCACGAAACTTGAAAATCAATAAACGCATAGAAAAAGACTGGTGCATAGTTGAAATTTAATGAACATTGAACAATGTCAGTGAGATATTTTAAAATAAAATGTGACAGATTGGTGTATATGCATATGAATACGTTATTTATTCTAACGGTAAGTGGATTACGGTAAAAGAGTCACCAACCACTTATATTCTATCGAACTGAACGAGATTGTAAATATTTTCTCGCGATATAACACAGTGATAAAAGTGAACATACAACAAGTAGTTTAGTGTACATATTTGCTCAACAATATTCGCAACACATTCCCTATGATGAGTATACTGCAAGCAGGTATTCCATTTTCAAATCTGAACCTCCCTCACAAATCTATGAAGTGATCAATTACTAAAGGAAACAGTAACTAAGTAAAAATATAATGGTTTTTTATACCGAATAACTAGACGTAAAACTATAACTGAATAACGTAAAGGAAATAAAACTATTTCAAGTATGTTCTGAAGAGAGTAAATCTATGTTTCTATCTGTACGCGTCGTACTGAAACTGGAATGAAGACATTACATATTTGCTGCACGTTTTCTATTCTCTTCTTTTATGCTACGTCGTTTCATGAAGAGGTAGATTTTCTATAGATGAATTTACTGAACAGGAATGACGTGTAGCAAACTAGCCTTTTCAAACACTTATCACATACAGAATACAGCACATTTATTTTTCAAAGAATAATTAAGTAACTATAATTATACTGTGCTTTGATATATTTCCTTGCAGTATACAATTAATTAATTATATTTGCTCTTTTGCGTAAAATTTAAATAAACACATTTTACCATTTGTATATATGTATATTTGAAATAAATTCTGCATAATCGTACAGATACAGTAGCTAACTAAACATATATGTATGTACTTGTAAATTTCATATAATATCAATATAAACTCTACATAATAGGAATAGCCACACACATAACTAAACTAATAGAAAATACTGAATAATCACACACATATACTACACGGGTTACATTATGTAAATATGTGTAACTAATTATGCAAAATACATATTTACTAGCTGGTTACAGTAAATCTATACCAGATTTATTCCATGTATTGCGGAATACTAAACAAATTAACTTATGCTAATATTAAAAAAGAGAGGTAGCACTAACCTGGCACATTTTTTGGGTTTAACACTTAACATTTGTTTATTTACGCTTACATAGAAAATACTTATCTAAACGGCAGATTTATCTATTCCTGTAAAATTAATATTGTTATCAAAATATCCATTTATTTCTGCCCGTCCAACGTATCTATATAGGAAAGGCATATTGATATGTATGTATTTGAAACAAATAGATGTATGTATATGTAATATCAATCAAATCTTGTTTATCAGACAATATTGCATTTGCATTGAAATAAATAATGATCTATGAATGTTTACTAAAGGAAATAATATTATTCAATATCGCAATTATGAAATGAACAGACGTGAAAGGGCAAGCAATACTGAAACGAATGAAACATTATACAAGTAAATGTACATATTCGATGCAATATTGCTTTGGATTTCCCATGGATTAACGTTGAATTTCAATGTCCCTCTGGAATGATGTAATAAATTAGTTAACGTACGTCTATTGGCATTGATTTAAATCAGCTGATTGATGTAAATTCGATTTTACATCGGTGGTTCATACCACGGCGGCATCCACTTCTGTTCCTTACAGCATCCGCTATATCCTTTAGGCCTCTGATCAGTTAATCTATTATTATTTATCTCCACTTTGTCAGTTAAGACAACGAACGCAGCTGGTTTGTCATCTCTTCGGGACTGATGTTCCTTGTTCCAAATTTTGCTCCGTGGCGGAGATGGAGATGGCATTCTGGGTGATGATATACTGGCACTACACTGGGAATACTGTCGCCTGCTGCAAGGGCTCTGCCAGCTGGACATACTTCTGCTGCAGGGATGCAAGTGTTCTGGATAATGTTTCGCTGGACAATGCATGTGTCGTTCAGTATCCAGCTCATCATCACTACAATGGGACGGTCTACAAGATGGACTAGTGTATCGAGCGCGTGGCGTCCATTTCACTGTTTTCTGGCCAAATATTGAACTTGGCCTACGCGATGGCTGTCCACTTAAATCGGGCACTAATACCACCTCTTGTTTCGGAGTCCGTGGAACTTGACGTGTTTTTCTTCTCCGATCCGGAGAAACTGATCGAGATTTACCGCTGCTCTGATCCGCTTTAGTGCCTTTGGAAGATTTCGAAGATTTTTGCTTTTCTCTGGGCGATCTGAAATAAATTAAAATATTTATTGTACTTTTCAGTGTTTATGCTGCTTGTTTTTATGATATACAATGTACTTTATTAGTATGTAAAACAACGAGACCGGACATATTGACATTGAATAAGTTAGAATTAGTGAATACATTGAACTTGTATTGATTCGTGTTTGTAGTAAATAGCGTACATAGTCTGAATACGTAATGTGAACGACCGATGTTAAATGAACACGTTATTCTGTTTACTGGGAAGAAGATAACAACTTACGTGGATTTGTGTTTGTCCTTTTGTTGTGTCGTTTCACCAACTAACTCATCGAACAGCGCGTCGTAAAGTCGTTGGCCGCTTGTGTCAAACGGCCGTGACTTCCTCGTAATATTCTCTCGTGTAAGTAAATCAATGTAGGCTTTCCTATATTCTGGTTGACACTCTAGCTTCCCATCCATTTTCAACTCGTCCTCCTTCTTTCCCAATGAACCTTTAGGAACGTACCCGTATTCAATGTACTGCGCCTCCTTTTCAGAAAGATGGGGCACCTGCTTCAAGGAAACACACGCACAAAGTAAACATCTGTTTCTACACGCTTCAATCCTAACTTCAAATCTAACAACACCCGTTAAATTCTATTCAACGCATTTCATTTCACGTATAATTCCGTATACAATGAGCAGGTATTCAATTAAATTTTCGTACATTGCTACCGGGAATTGAATAATATACAGCTCGCTATTGTATAAAAATAATCACTCAGTAATTTACCACTAAATACAATAATTCATTCATACATACAATATTCATTTTTACATACCAGAAACAATGAAACTTTATTCAAACATTAATTAATAAATATTTAGTTTCCAATTATTCGGTAATTTCAATTATCTACATAAATAATGGTGAATAATGTGCGTTTTAATTATCTCCTGCTAACGATCTGGTTTGGAATTACGTCGGTTCAATAAATTCACAGCAAATACATCATCATATAATGTGAGAACTGCATTTATCATTTGTTGTTACTGAGGTTCAGGAAAGATTAATAAAATAGCGTGATTCATATTATACTTTATAATTGCGTATATAAAATCATTGTGCTTGAAATAGATGAAAAAAACTTAGTAAGAAATCTGGGTAACATGCAATAATGCTTAAACTATTTATTAAATAATATTATTTCATAAAGAAATAATTTTTTCCTTCATGAAAATCACTTCAGTTCCTCTAGAAGATTCCCATACATTTCATTTGAAGTATTTCAACAATAGATGCAAATGTAAATGTATCGGAAATGATATGTGTCTGTGTGTACAGAGGCAAGTGCGTCGCGGCTGTATGTTTGCATGTAGCTACAGAGGTAAATACGATGATATCTATAGAATTAGTGATCGCCTGCCTGCCTAGCCAGCTCTACAGCTGTACTACGGTCAATATACTTACATGTCCATTAGTTTTGAATGTGTTTGGTGGTTTGCGTACGACGGGCCGTTCACGAGGAAAGTCCACATAACTACTCCGATACTCTGGGTTCGATTCCATGTGTCCTTCACTGCGTAAATTGCCCACTGGCTGCGCATAGTTTCGCGTCCTCTTCTGCTTAATTTCCTGCGAATTAATCTGTTCCGTTGGCCGAATAACCTTGGGACGTTCGCGTGGGAAACTGACGTATTTATTTTTGTACTCTGGATTTATTTCCAGTTGACCCTCGAGTTGTAAATTGTCCGTGGCTTTTTTCATTTCTGGTTTGGCTACATCGTGTTCGGTGAATTTTGTTTGATTTTCCGTTGTTAATTCGAGCGGACCTTCCGGTTTTAGATTCTCTTTTGGCTTTCTCGACAATGTTTTCTCAAGGCGATGTGGCACATAATTCTCTTTGTATACCGGTTTCATTTCATGTGCACCATCGAACCTCAAAGACGATTCAAAGTTTCTGAACGGTTTCTGATATTCCGTGAAGAATTTGTCCCGTTTCCGTTCCGCGTCCGCATCTTCATCAATTACCAAACCCAGGTTGTTTGTCGGTCTCTTGGGTTTCGGCCGTTCACTTTGATATTCGATATACACGTCCCGGTATTCGGGCGTCATTATTAACTCGCCTTCCAGTTGTAAATTAGTCTGCTTTTTCGCTAAAGGCGGTCGCTGCTGCTGTTCAACATCAAACGGAACATATTTCTCCTTTTTGTCCGGCAATATCATATCCCCTTCCAATTGAAGATTTGTATCTCTTTTCGCCAGCGGCGTTCGCTTTTCCACATTGAACGGTACGAATTTCTCCTGCTTCTCTGTCCGAATATCCATTTCACCTGACAGATGCAGGTTAGTATCACGTTTGGCCAATGTCGGCCGCTCTTGGACGTTAAATGCGATGAATTTTTCTTTCTGTTCCGTCTGAATATCCATTGGTCCCTCCAAATGTAAATTGGTTTGTTGTTTATTTAGAGGTAATCGTTTAGGTAGTTCGAAAGGCACATATTTCTCGCTTTTCTCCGTCAGAACATTCATGTCCCCTTCCAGTTTTAAACTGTTTGGAAATTTTGCCAAGTCCGGCCGCTGACCAATGAGAAACTCGATAAACTTCTCCGCCGTCTCGGAGGTGACTGCCATTTCACCCTCCATTCGCAAACTCGTCGGACGTCGTGACAGGTCGGCTTTCTTCGCGTCATCGTATTTAACAAATTGCGAATGCATCTCGGATGATTTGACCATGAAATCGCCGTCACGTTGAAGGCTTGAAGATCTAAAACACATGATACCGGGGTTTCTAGGCCAGGCCAATGGGTCTCATTTATCGTGATTAACAACCAGTGCATACACAAGTGACCTTGAAATATTTGAGAAACATTTCGTGCGTCCTACATACAGGTATGTTGTTGTACTACCTTCGTGCGAGTTGTGTCCGCGGAAAACTCTGGTATGGTATGTATTTCTCGTGCTGTTCACTGGACACGTCCATTGAACCACTTTCCGTTTGAAATTGAGATTTCGGCTTCGTTACCCGTGGCCGTTGCGATGGATACTCTACGTACAAGTCTTTGTACTCGGGTTTAAATTCTATATCACCTTCAAGTTTCAAATAATCCGACGGTCTACCCGGCCTATTCATATGTACCAGATCCTATAAGGAATAATAAAGCCATAATAGAATCCCCACAACTACATGTAACAACTATGTACATATGTCTACGTTACATTTTCATCATTTCAACATAACCTACACAGTTTCTCCCTTCCCTATATACGTATGTTGAAATGTAGAAAACTATACAACATTTCCAAGCTTACATCTTGTGATGTACTTGACAAATCTTCGCTTGAGGCAGGCAGGAAATTAAATTTTTTATAGCATCTCTTGTATTCGGATTTAAATTTTTTCATTGAACCTTCTTCAGGCTTTAATGTATCTCTTGGTTCCCAGTCACCTTTAAAACAATAACATCCCTATTAACTATCACTATAAATATTTGATGTTCATAAATAAACAGTTGAATAATTGTTGCGTGTCTTGTAAAATGATGTTCTCGAGTCGTATTTTTCACTTTTTTCTATATACACGATATACTTAATCTAAATATATCTGCTAACTATTATTGTTTGAACAGTTCGTTACACATCTCGTTGTGCTGTTTTATTCATTATCTAATTTCCTGGTAAGTACTTGTACATGCAATATATCTTTTAAAGGGAATCTCGTTTAATAAGTAAATTACGCATCGTATAAAGTCAGCCGCTGCATAATGAAAAAGCCCCACTTACGACATAATCTATAAAGTATTAACAAGGTCCTGGCCGACATATTTCATGGTTTTTTGTCTGGTATTAGTCCTGGCGCTGTGAGTATATAGAAGTTGGTGTTAAGTACCTGGTGGTTTTTTCTTGCGGTACCAACGTAACTCATCGACGGTGAAGCCGGGCGGGAAGCCGGCGGGCCAGGGGTACCTGCCTGCCGTGGTTAAATCCGGTTCTGATGTACTCTCGCCAAACGCGGACAGCTTACGACGACTGAAACATTTCGTGTACTATTCAAATTTTCATTGACCCAATTCATATTCCTCAACATAACTTGGACAAACATTTTTTACTATAATCACCGTGCTCAAACTCTAATCCGACAACATGACATATAACACCTACTAATCACTGTTCACGAAACGTTCACTCACCAATACACAATGTAGTAATTATATACTGTTCAATTATACTGCCAACACCCGTCAAACAACACTCATACATACAATGTAAATGAATACAAGCGCAGGAACTCTTTAGAAAAATTAGTTTACATTAACCTTGAAGATAGAAAATGTAATAATGTGTATCAGTTTGCAAATTAAGTTTGACAACACAATACGGACGGAAATTACGGCAATATCTGGTGGAAGGTTTTTGTGAGAAGATTTATTGACAGTAGCCGAGCGTACTATTCATTATACAAGGCTATTCATCACATTATTGACTGAATGTTCAGTGAAAAGATCATGGGTTGGGCATTCGGATGTCCGATTTAATGTTGCATGTCAAGACAACGTAACACAGTACAAGTACACTGCGAAATATACTAATACCCGTATTAGAGAACAACAGCAACCACTAATTGCCGATGAGTAATCATTCATTTCTGTTGCTGTTAAATGTTTCACCTCGGACGATCGAACAAATTGTTACAGATATGTCTCAGTGTGGATTGCACTGTTCCACTATCCATTGCGTGACTGGCTTTGTACGCCAGTAATCTGTAAATAGACCATTCTTGGATATTAATCGACATTTTGTGTAAATTTACGATACACTCTTAAAGGTTACTTATTACGCTTCGTTTCACTGTAAAATTCTATTAATTACACTCAGAACAATACGTATCCCTGAACTAATACCCGTTAATTATGAAGTTATTAGTGCTGAAGTTCTGAAATTACCTCATCTAACCTTCAAACTTTTATAGCGGTAAAGTAAAATATTCAAGTATGTATTGTTGATTCTGTAACGTTTATTATGCCTGCATTTACATATTATGTTTTTATTATTAGACCGTGAAACAAACGGAAATATTATTGCGGACTATTTCTCAACTACATGCAAGTATGCAACACACATTACACGTGTGTATTCAGTGTTGCCATTTCGTCCTTGCGTGAAAAAATATCATTTCACTGAACGAAATTTTAATACCTCTTATGCTAAAAGTACTTATAGTATTATTTTTAAAATAAATACAAAATTGTAATATGTCTGATATTATTCAATAAGGGGAATTAAATTATATGCATAACGAATACGATTCATATTTATGTACATATATTTTGTTATTTTATCACAGTGTCAGAAAGCAACAAGTTGTAATTATTTTTACTTTTTGTAATGTATGTTTTATGTAAAAATGTACACATACGTCATAGTATCCTGTAATTTATTATATCCGTTTCTTATAGTAATTGGAAAAGTATAAAATGAAGTGAATTTTATCCGCAATGTGTCCTTATTTATACATTTAAATGTAACGTCTCGCCTTGACCAAACTATAGTCACTGCAGTATAGAATGACATGTACATAATTTAAAACTGTCGTTTTAGGTGGAACTGTACAGAAAACCAAACACAAATTCTTATCGCAAAGACCAGTATTCAAATATGCTAATAGCCCCTAACATACGGCGAAAAATACATTTGTACCGTCTAACGTTGAATTGTATACGATTACTTGAAAATGAAGTGTTTTTATTAATGCGAAAAATCTCACTTACGACATATGAATATACCACTGACATTTCTCTGGAATATTTCACATTTTCTTATTTTCTTCGTACACGTTAATAAAGATAAACTCATTTTAGAAATATGTACATACCTTCACTCACGAATACCTTGTCATTTAGCACAAATTAAAATCATTTCAAAAACAATTTTATAGCCGTATAATAATCAGAATTCCTGCAGTTATTGCAGGTAAATTCTACACATTATATTCAAGAAATAGCCGCATAAATGTTGCATACATGCAACCAATTAAAACATTATCACCGTATATATATATATTTTCGTTTACGTATTACTTGATGTAATGAAAATTAGCAATACATTTCTATTCTAATGTCCCGCTACATACAGTGTATAATTATCTACAATCTAGATAAAATATAAGTATAAAAGTACAGTGATATAGGTTACTTGTGCACTAATAATTCACCTTTATCGTAGAGTGTGTATGTATGTATGTATGACGTAGATATATGGAAACAGATATACGTATATATGTCTTACTTGTGAACACACACAGCATTTACTGACACCAGCAGACGGTATGGGTCGCGTGAGGTCTGCAAGTTTTTGCATTTGGTACCAGCCTGTACAGGGGACGGTGTATTTATCAGGAATATCTTTACAAATAGCATTGCAGTTTAAACATTCCACCAATCACAAGACTCTAAATCCCGTGACGTCTCGACTAGTCACGATAACCTATTGACCTACATATTTAAGGCCACTCCACTCAGATTTTTGGGGTTGTCAGACTGTGAGACCGACAATAGAGTCTTAAGTTTTCTGTAATTTATTCATTCGTTTAAGCTGAAAAGGAAACACGGAAATTATACACTTGCTAAGTTTATACATTTTAACATGTAGATTTATGAAGAAGAATTAATAACTTGCGCAGACAGACGTGAATTTCAATGAACTATTAACGTAATTCATTCAACTCCGAAACTGATTATAAGTACCTTGTTCTTTTTAACGCTATATTTGTTTCTAATCGATATTTTTTCATTGTCATTGTGATAAAATTTTCTATTGAAATATTTTATTGTCAAATATGTTGAATAGTACGTATTGTACCAAATCGCAGTTTTCGTAGAATTTATATCAAAGTACATAATTAACACTTTACCAAGAATTATCTTGGTACATATATGTGTTAATGTATTTTCTGTATTTAATTATACGATAATGCATATGAAAATTAGCACTATAATTAGAACACCATATTAGCGAGAAATCTAATCTGTAATATCTAACAGATATTACATATGCAAGCAGCATACTGAATATATCGTTTTCATTTTCATTTACCGCTTAGTGCTAATTTCCATAGTAAATTAAAACACTTGCAGTATAATATATGCACGAATAAATTACTTTCTCCTGATGTTAGAGAACATAATTATTTACTAATGTAAATAATATTCATTAAAACTAGAAGTGAAATAATTTGTAGTGTGATACGTATTTATTTGTAGTAACACATGTGTGTAGTGGTAGTACTGTTAGCTGTCAACGATACAGAATAGATAATGCAGTATTCTCAAGGTAAATGAAATCCCGGGGTTCAACTAATCACGCGACGCTATACCTACATGAATTGTTACGTTACATATACGTACCTCCCTTCAAGTTTATTTTAGTTCGCAAGGTTGTATTTCAAGCAGATTTTATCTCATTATTTATGCATGTCACACGTACAAATTTACATCGTAATATTTTCTTTTAATTACTAAATCTCATTTTATTATTCACTCATTAATTTTTTACTAATAGTTTCTTATAAGTACATATAATAGTATAGTACAGACAACATAAAAGTGTTTTATTAGCTCGTCATATAAGATTCAGTACGATTGCAAACGAATCATGAACATATTTAAGCTTGCACAAAACAATAATGATGCATCCCACATTACACGAGTGCAGTGTTGGTTGCAGGCTCTAGCAAATGGTACAACTTATAGATGGATAACATATAAATGTAAATTTGAAAACGGTAGTATGTACAATTATATATACAAACATATTTGTGCAGAATAAATAATAATATATATAATGACAGTGATGCATTTCCATGCGGTGAAATATAGGGGATGTAGCTCAGTGGTAGAGCGTTCGCTTTGCATGTGAAAGGCCCCGGGTTCGATCCCCGGCATCTCCAGCTTTTTCTTTAACAATACTTCACACTCACCGCTTCTCTTTTCTCTTCTTGGTTTGTTCCATTAATTTTCTGCATGTAACAATGTCATATGGTGTATACACATACGGATTTTAAGTTACAGTAGTAATACATGAAATATTATTTATAAAATTATCATTTCCAGCTATTCTAATAACCTTTATGATGCACATTTATCGTTAGCTAACGAAATATACAAATATAAACATTGCTTTATTTGAAATACATCCGATTACCATACAACACGACACGGTACTGTCTTTCTTTTCGCGGGTTCTTTGATTTTAAGTCAGTTTCGCCACGCATGTGCACTTGTAGTTTTACTATTTATAACTCTTTACCGCGACGAGGCGCCACTGGTCATAAGTTTACCAACTTTGCAAAACACGTGTTAGACACATAGGTTAGGTTTTCCTTTTTAAAATGGACGTTGTTGCTGAAGTTTTAGAAAAATCTGCTCGGGATTCAGAAAAGTATAAACCAATTACAGTTGAAAAAAATTTAGAACTTGAATTCGATACTGGATTATTACTGGCAATAGACAAAAATGATTTGGATAAGAAACAGTTAAAGTGAGTATAATGTTTGATATAGGTTGGTCCCTTGTAATAATGATTTATTTGTAGAGATCAGAAGAATACATATCTTCTCAACTTGACAAGAGATAATACACAGTTGTTATTTAATAAAATATGGGAATTACCTACGGAACGCATTGAAGAAGCAATATGTGCAACATTACCTGCGTCCACATTTCAGTTACCTCGGTCAAAACCTGTACCGAAACCAAAACCATTAACGAAATGGCAACAGTTTGCTAAAGATAAAGGTATCCAGAAAAAGAAGAAATCTAAACTTACATGGGATGAACAGTTACAGGTATTTGACACATTAAAACAATGTATTCCGCAGTATGTGTCATACGTGTGTTTTGTAGAAATGGGTTCCACTGTTCGGTTACAAACGTGCTATGGCAGAAAAAGATAAGAAATGGGTCATTGAAGTGCCACAAAATGCTGATCCCATGGAAGACCAATTTGAAAAATCATCAGACGCCAAAGCAGAACGTGTTGCTAAAAATGAACTTCAGCGATTACGGAATATTGCGAAATCTAGAAATGTTAAAATTCCACGTGTTGGTATTACGGAAGTTGATAAATCTTCAGCAAAAGATGTAAGTGTGTTTGAACAGAATACTAATAAAACTAAGAAATTCTAATAAAATTCATGATATTTCAGTTGTCAGCTGCAGTTACTGTATCCAAAGCTTCAACTGCATCTGTTGGTAAATTTCAACCTAAATTACCTAAAGAAAAAGATGCTCGCGGTATTTCTGCAATTGTTCCTGGCAGTTCACGTAAACGAAAACCACCTCCGGTGTCTGGCAAAGTAGAACGTGCTGAAAATCTGACAATGATTGATTCTATTTTAAATAAAAAACCTAAAATTGACATTGAGAAGGCTGTAGCTCGACAAATTAACGAAGAACAAATACAGTGAGTACATAGAAAATATTATTCATTACATTCATTGTCTACATAATCGGTTTTGCTCTGTTATAGACGTTCAGAAGAAAAACAATCCGGTAATACAAGAGGCGGCAGAGGAGGTGGTAAGAAGAAGAATAAGGGCGCTAAAGGACGAGGACTTGGCAAGAAACCATCAGCTGGCAAAGGACAAAGAAATCCAAATAAACGAACAGTAGGCAGAAAACGAAGATAATTGTAATGATATTTATATTCGTAAACAGAAACATATTAATGCTTAAATTGGTGACCATGTATAATAATATTAAAGTGAGACATTAATTGAAAGAAATTAAGAATAAACAAAAACATGTATAAGTCCATTTGGATTACTCATTTTTTTAAATAAATGAAATGTTAAAAGGAAATAAGTTATTTTATTAAATATTCCAGTAGTATATGTAAACAAATAATAATTATGATAATATTCACTAATATGTTATTGTCATGTTAAGGTTTATGATATTTGCTTTATTCACATTATTCTTTCTCTTTTAAAATACATTTTTATATAAACAAACATCATGATCTAAGCATGGAAAGAATACACACAATTTTATAGGTTACATACCTTTGTTTGTTATAATTTTCTTAACTCATATATTATATAATTTTAGATATAATTTGAAACAGTTGTTCTATATGCTATTTAATGTCATAATAAATAATATTAGTTGAATTTTTATAGCTGCTATTGCAAATTTTGTAAATATTATTTATGAATTATACGTAATCAATAAATTACTGTCAATTCAGTTAATTATGTATCATATTGACTACATTGCCTTGGCAACGTATTCTAATATTTTGGCAAGATATTTTGCTACAAGACAAATTTAAGGTTGTTGATAATTACAATTTGATTAATTAAATTATAATCAGTGTAAAATGACAGTATATAAGGAAAATACAAAAGCTTTGTCTAGTATAAATTCCGACGGAGAAATTGTGTCACCTCTTCCAATCACAGGTGGCTTTGAATCAACTGAAAGCTGGTATAAAGGTTTAAGTCCATGGCAACGTTTAAATTCACATCAAACTTATTCAAGTGTTCAAAGACATATTAATTACAGACGATATCGGTATTTTATTTATAATATCTCCAGCGTATTTAAACTAGAATTTGAATTCAACTTACAGAATAACAAAAGATCATTTGGATTACATTTTAACTGCTGCATATCAACATAATGAAGATTTATTTCCTGATCCAAGTGATATACATATTCAGCCAATAACTGTCAGTGAGATAAACAGATATCAACAGAAAGTAAACGATGTAAAACAAGCTAGAGAGGTAAAATGAATGTAGGATTATTTGAACTAACTACAACTATATTTATTTGTAGGAGGATGCAAAGAATCAACATAAATCTGATGTTGAGAGGGAATTACCTAGAAAATTGTATTCAGTATGTATCAAGCATGTAAGTGTACAAGCAGAGAAATTAAATTAGAAATTTTTAGGACCATCGTCTGATAATTGGCGGAATTAAGGAGCGCATCCATCCTTCGTCCATTAAACTAATGAATACATCACATCATTCACCACAAACCAATGCAGGGTACGTCAGACAAGATCGTGATGGTAACTTATTTCAGTATTAATATTGTTATATTAGAATATAATGTTAAAAATAATTGTGAAATATGTTGTTTATTAAAACACTTTTGAATTTGAACAGTACCGGCATTTAGCGCGTTTTATTCAATACCCAGAATGCTATTCTGCGCACGTTTCCTTGTCCCGTTGCGTCGTCGGCTTTGAGCAGAAAAATCCACAGTACTTCCTTTATTGGATTGACACCATTTTACATGGTGGCTGTTGTGCGTGCCAGCTTGTATATGTTACTTTATTGGGTATATATTTTTTTTAAACGTGAATGTAACGAAAAATCTTGAAATATATTGTTAGATTACAATATTTTCTGTAATTAAAAGTGCTAAGATGAGTTACGGTAGACCCCCGCCGCGTATTGACGGCATGGTCTCGTTGAAAGTTGATAACTTGACCTACAGAACTACACCAGAGGATCTACGTCGCGTATTTGAAAGATGTGGCGAGGTTGGTGATATTTATATTCCACGTGATAGATTTACTCGCGAAAGTCGTGGATTTGCATTTGTCAGGTGAGGAAATGAACATGTTTGTAACCGTCATTTTTATTTTCAATGCTTTCATGTTTGAAAAAAGTCGTTAGGTTTACTATTTCATAATGGAGATACGGGCATATCATATTGCTGCATGTGAATCGTAGTGAATGGTGTTGGGTTTAACTGTGTCTTGTGCAGGATTGTACGTGTTTATTTGTGCTGTGTAGATTCTACGATAAGCGAGATGCTGAGGATGCACTTGACGCTATGGACGGTCGTATTGTGGATGGCAGAGAGTTGAGAGTGCAGATGGCTCGGTATGGAAGACCCTCGTCTCCACATCGTCGACATGGAAGATCCAGTCGTAGAAGGTAATTATAAATGAGCGGCCTGGTAAAACAGGTAACAACGTTTCTGATGGGTTTCTCTTGCAGATCCCGTTCTAGATCCAGATCACGTTCACGCTCAAGATCTCGTTCCAGAAGACGCAGTCGCTCCCGTTCCCGGAAACGATCGTACAGCCGTAGCCGATCCCGGTCAGACAGCAAAAGTTCCCGAGGAAAGTCCCGATCTCGCAGCAAATCAACACGTCGCCGAACAAACAGTAGATCCAGATCACGTTCCAGATCTAAATAATAAAGGTAAATATATGTATAATGTTTTATTAACGGAAGAGAAGAGCGAGATGTGTAGAGAATAATTGACTGACGGACTGACTGTTTGTTTATGATTGTTTGTAGATGATGGTTGGAGGCAGAGAAGATGATCGTTTGTACAGCAGTGGACAAGTTAACTTTTCATCATATAAGCACTGTTAAGGTACCTATTATTATCTCAGTTTGCAATTAATTTTACTTCGTTTTTTTACGTTATTCGAAATCATGGTAACTATTTTCCATTATTGAATAAGAATAGGTTTATGTTTATGATTTTACAACATGAATCAAGTGTAAAAACATATTTTTGGTTTTTTTGTTTTTTTTTCTAATAATTATATCATTGTATCATTTAAGAGTTCAATGGCATTTCGAAATTATTTTGCTATACTTACATATATCAGCAAGTATGGAATTGCAATGGACATTCAGTGTGCTTTATATATTAATTTCTTTCCTGTTCATATAATATTCATTTCGATAATATATACTTTCGTAAGTGCCACTATATTATTCTTAAATACTAATTATTTTTATAATAAAATCAGTGGCGTAGACTGACGTTCTAATCCCATGTATAATATACTTGTACTTGTTTTGTTTTCATTCACTTATGTATCTGTTACTTTCTCTGATTATGATTGGTCGTGTGTCGTAACTACGCCACTGAATCGACTATTTATATCTTTCAGTCGTTTTGCATAAAATATTGTTGTAAACTGTACATATTTTACAATATCTTTGGCGATATTGCGAAACAGTGTACCTCTGTATTCATACAAATTTTATTTTGTAACAAGAGTAAAACATAGTATCTCATATTCATAACTGGATGAATAATTATTTGTTGGAAAATTGATTCGAATATAACGGAATACGTACGCATGTTACAAGTCATTTCTGGAATATCTCTATGTTCATGTTCATTTTGTTACTGTTTAGTTTGCACATCCAGTTGTGTTAGTGTATATTTTAAATAAAATGTAAGTGAAATATTCTCCAGTGTATTATATGTACTTGTATTTGAGTATTGATATATACATATATATAATTCAGTTGTTCTTGTGGACAACATATCGTTCCTTATACATAATTACAGTGTTAAGCGCGCGTTACACGATAAAGTTTTTCTTTTCAAGTACCTTTCAAAGTTTTCTCTCTCTCGCACAATTACGTCAGTGTAAGAGAGATAGTAAAGTCGATTTATAACGGAAAACATGCACTACTTTTTCTTAAAAGTCCCTACAAGTTCTGCCCGTGAGCATGCGCATTACTGCTTATACTGCATTACCAACTTAGGCGGTTACACACCAAAAACAAATTGACAGATCAAAATAATTGACAGCTGCTTCAAAACACGCCTTAAGGACGGTTAGGCCGGTTGCACACAGTTACTTTTGCACAGTAACAGCTAAATAATAGTCTACGCAACTGTAGATTGTCAGTTTTTCGTCATCCTAAAGCCGAATCGGTACAACGCGCTTTGTGTATATAAGCAGCTGTCAATTATTTTGATCTGTCAATTTGTTTTTGGTGTGTAACCGATCTAAGTTGGTAATGCAGTAATGCACATGCTCACGGGCGGAACTTGTAGGAACTTTTAAGAAAAAGCAGTACATGTTGCAGTTACTTGAACAGAAGAACTTTATCGTGTAATGCACGCTTTACATCATATAAACATTTGTTTATTTCTCCTGCTGCTGCTAGCTTCTCCTCTATAGTGGTGAAGGTAGCAGCAGGAGTGACTTTTGTTATTATTGTGAAGTAATGCGTATAACAAATGTTTGTATAGTGTAATTATTGTGTGGTGTGTTTAGTATATTTGTATGTATGTGTGTGTTATGTTGATGATGACGTGACTGTGACTGTTGTTGATTGATTGATTGATTGATTGACTAGACATAGAGGAAACAACTAACAATGTTCCGTGTGACACAGGCCGCGGTGTCACTGGTGTAGCTGCGACGTGGTAGCTGTTTGCGGTGGTAGCTGTGTGCAGTGGTGGTAGCAGAGACGAGAGCGTTTGCTGAGCTGTGGTCCCTGGCAGCCGTCATTGCAGACAATGTTGCTGATTGATCAATCAATCCGATAATGAACGCGTATAAAATACTAAAGGCTCCTCCTCTACATCCCAGTTATAATTCACTTTTACATATCTATCTATCTATCTATAATACATATTTCATTTTGCTACTACCAAACTTCGGTGACCCAACTCGGCCAAACGTGTAAAATACATTCTCACATATTCTCAGTTATTCTTCTATTTTTACATAATTACTCATTTATATTTGTCGCAACCAAAGTACAACAAATCAGTTCAAACATTTTACATTCGTATTTTCCACTATATGGCCGTTTTTTATTTCGTTATGCGATTTGAATTCTGTTTTTTGTGGGATTACGAACATATTTTGTTTTTCTTTTGATAATCCCGTTAGCACAGCAAACATATTTAAATTGAAAAAAATTACCTAATAAAACATTTACTTGCAGATCAAGGGAGGTAAGTATAGTGTTAAATACATCATTTTAATTTCATAATCATTTTTCTTACAGGGCATTTCATCGATTTGACTTATCCACTTTTTTGTAAATTTGATTGTACAATAAAAATATTGAAACATATTTATATTGACTTTATATTTATATACCTTATATTCATACTAATAATTCGCTACTGCCGGGACAAAAGGTTGTAAGTCTATTTTTTTCAATATTGTTCTTGGATCAAATTTGAAGTCCCTACGTGAAATTTAATGTTTATTTAATTAATTTTATACGTTATTCCTAAAGTATTATTATCAGGGAAAATATTAATGAACAAATTGTAATAAAAAAATATGTATATTTTATATAGTACATTTTTTGAATTTGTCTAATTCGAAATTCTAATTTTATACTTATTACCTTTTGTCCCGGCAGTAGCGAATATTACTGTTGTTTATATAAATTAATAAACAAATGATATACACATTGTGGAATCGCAATTGTTTATTGAATGAAGTGTACTCAGTTTGCAAGAACAATATAAAAATTGTATCATTAGTCGAGATATTTTGCTTCTGCAGATTTGTACTCAACAATATTAAAGAAAAATGAAATCTCGCAGGTAAATATATTGAATTAATTATTACTAAGCGGTTTTGTTAACGAAATCATTTTATTTTACACGTCAAATGAAATGTTATAATTTTCGTATATCTTAGTTGGTAAATTATTTGCCGGGCGATTCTGTAAAATTGATTTATAATATTTCTGCTAATGTAATGTTATTTTATAACATTACACCTTTATTATTTTAATTTTTTAAACGAAAATTGCAATTTTTCAAATAAATTTCATCCATATGAACGCACCCAAATATCAACCGTTTTGTGTACCCGCACAAATTTCGTATATATTTTTCGTTTAGGTTATGTATGTGACAAGCTAGTGTAATGTTTGTTTGTAATAATTTTAAAAATTTTAGAAGCAAAAACACATGTATATAATAATATTTAAGTATTTATTTAATATTTTCGTTACGTATATTATTAAACTAACGTATATAATAAAATGTCTGGCAGATTGTCCAAATATTCAAATTTGAATAGGCCGAATAATTACTTTTATCACCAAAATGACAAGAAATGCGATATAAGGGAGAGACGAGTGACTCAAGTATATACGAATGGACAGGCCAAGATGGCAATTCAAGAAATACAGTGTGAAATGCTGAGTAAAGCGAATGAGCGTAGTACAAGCAAAAGTTCATCTGCCTCTTCATTTTATACGGAATCAGGAGATTCAGACCCAGAACAATTTTGTCCAGTAGAAAAATCACGTCCACGCAAGAAAAAAATACCGCCAATTGGAGTATTTTGGGATATAGAGAACTGCCAAGTCCCAAAGGGTAGAAGTGCTGTAGCAGTGGCCCAGTTAATTAGAGATTGTTTCTTTACTGGCTACCGGGAAGCTGAATTTCTAGTCGTGTGTGATGTGAGGAAAGAGAATGTACAGCTTATACAAGAACTGAATGATGCTCAGGTAATGCATATGTTCCAATCTTATGTTATACTAACATCATTTATTCATTACGGATACTGTAATCAACGTTATGCTTGTATATTCTATAGGACAACAGGTGTAATTATAAGTCAACAATATCGAAATGTACCGTATAACATGAACAGTAATAATAATTCGATATTGTTGGTATTATTTGTAGATGTTGTGTCTTTGTGTTAGTAGACACTATAGATCAGTATGTTTGATTGCAGGTGACGTTAGTACATGTTGCATCAACGTGTAAAAATGCTGCAGATGAGAAACTTCGACAAGCGTTGAGACGATTCGCAGACATACATGGTCCTCCGGCAGCAATTATTTTAATATCGGGCGATATTAATTTCGCAGCTGACTTGTCCGATTTGCGACATAGGAAAAAATTTCATGTAATATTAGTGCATAAGGACAATGCATCGGATGCACTCATTATGTGTGCGTCCGAGCATCATAATTATAATGAACTGACTCAGGTGCTTCCACTCAAGGAGATTAAGGTAATCATTGTTTACATATTGTTAGAGTTGTGTTATCTGTCTATATGTTTTGTGTGTTGTTAGACTTCGACAAATACCGAGCCTATGGAGGTGATTGTTCGTAATTTACCTGCAGGCTACGAGGTTAATCGCATACGTAACCGTCTCAAACAGATATCGGATAATTGTGGGGGCCGTGTAGTTGCTCTGTCATTAGACACGTGTTCAGCCGTTATACGATTCGCTAACTTGGACAATGCAATCAGGTAAGCCGCTACACACATATATAACACAATACATGATATTTATGCACAAATAAATCACTGTATTTCAATCCAGTTAAAATAATTGCTACATATACGAACCTGTCAGATACTGTTTATTAAACAAACTAACTGTTTCACAGTTATTTCTTCTTATTAATATTACATGAAAGAGAATTTTACAAGTGTATGTGTTACTGTAAGGAATATTATTTTCCCCTATTATGATGATTTTAGTGTATAAATCAGTTATATTTCTGCACAACTGAATGTAACGTGATTGAACGTAACTGCTGGTTGAAATATTTCATTTGTTGTACAGACATGTTTGTGTTAGTTTGTAGTTTGTAGAACAATACATTTTTATCTTCGAAATATATTTTATTTAATGAACGTAGTTATTTTTAAAAATGTATACAGCACATCTTCGAGATAGGTATAAATTGTGTGAAAAACATTTATGGTGTTTGGGAATGTTAATATTGTGACATTATTTAGGGCACAACGGCGTATGGATGGTGAAGATGTGTATGGTAACAAAGTGTCTGTTAGTTATCCGACTACGGTACGTAACTGGGAAAAATCTTTTTCTCCATATAAGATGCCAGGTAAATAATTTTATTTAACCAAATCATGTGTGTGTGTGTGTAAATTAACTAAATACAAAATATTCCAGTACGGAGAGTGAATAGAAACCCGGATGTGTATATTCATCCGGGAGTATATGTTGTGCCGCCACCAAATGTACCATACCAACATCCGTCTGCGGATGGTTTTAATCCAGTACAAAATCAGTACAAAAGTATGATGGAACAGTCGGTTAATGTTGTACAGAATAATCAACAAGATATGATGTCTTTTACATCGATTGAACAGTACCAAGTAAGAGTAAGTTTATTTAGCACCATGCTTCCTTCCATA
>JAGJTL010000132.1:932025-956214 GCA_022063505.1 Calosoma granatense
ATATATGACACGAAATTGCATGTTTCATTGGTTTCCCGTACATACAAGTGTTTTAATAATTAACACTTCCATGTTACTGCATGTTAACTATATGTGACACTTGCCTTAACGAGATTTGTTTTGTTTTGATTTAATTTTGATTGCAATTTGTTCCATTAGTTGTTTAAATCTTCTTAAGAAATTAGCCCTTTATTTATTTATTTGTTTATTTGTTTGAATAAGATTGTAAAAGTATTATTCTATGTTATATGAAAAAAATACTAAAAACAGTATATTTTACAGCAATATGCAAGGCCGCCTAAGAACGTTGCACAAACTGTACCCATGGCACCGATTCGTTCAGAAAGTTCACGTTGTTTTCGTGCTCATGGGGCGATATTGCCTGATTTTCCTAATGAACAGTGGCGTCCACACAGTGCATCGTTCAGTGAGGGCCAACGGCGAAGTCGAACACCGAAAGACATAAGCACCACGAACAAACAAACCTGGTACCGCAACGTTAGTGGTTCCTTCACCTCGCTGAACACGCTGGAAAATGAAGATATCGAAGTGAGTTAATCCATATTACACTGATATACACACACTAAATAGCAATGAACATGATGTAAAACATATGGCCGAGTCTGAGAATATACATTGAAAAGTTGAGCTGAACAGTTCCTTTGAATGTCATGTTCCGTGATCATACAAAGAAGCAAATATCTGATCTTATGTACATTTAAATAACTAGTTTAACTATAAATACATAGTTCTAATGTATATAATGTACTTCAGAATCATTTCCAGCCCGTGAACACTCTAGTCAGAAGCAATAGTATGTCTAGCGGTCAGAATACATCGGCACCAGTAGAACTGTTGGTTACAAACCTAGATCAAACGTTAGACCCTCAGGAATTAAAGAGTATGTTATTGTCTATGTTTCAAGAACATGTCATGGTATGTACCGAAATTATTTTGTCTTGTTTAACATATATTAGAAGTATTTTTGTGTAATGTTATTTCAGATGATCAACTTGAACCTGTTCCACCAATCAGATGGGAACTTAGCTGCCGGAGTGCGCGTGTCTAGTGCTCAAGATGCGCAGTACGTCATTTCTCAACTGCACAGGCGCAAAGTTGGTCATAAACGTATCCTTATCTCGAATGCTCAATCTTCGTTTACTAATCCACAAGTATTACGTACCCAAGTCATCGCTCTATTACAAGTAAGTTCAACATTATATTCAAAATATACAGCATTGTTTATTCCTGAAAATATATAATACTTAGCCAGGACTAATAAACAATATAACTATAAGAAATGATGAAAATCCTTAGGCCGATTTGAAGCGATTAATAAATTTTAGTAGAGCTTTCATTAGTTCCTAGTTTATTAATTACGATGTGAAGGCGAGAAATGCGACACTGATCTTATTGAGAATAATTTTTCTATTTTATTCTGTAAGTATTGTATATTTCAAAATGTATTTGTTCCTATAGGAGGTCCCAGGGAATCGTATGCCATTGTTTAAGTTCCGTGAATTATTAGAAACTCGATACAGAAGTTCTGTATCTGTATCAGAGTTGTATAAATTACGAGATGTTTGTTTTGTTAGTGAAGAAACGTGTGGACGTATGATATCATTGTCACCGGACTTACGGACAACTCCATCACCACATATGAATTCACAAGTAAGCCATTACACACTATTGATATCTTACATGTTGATATATATATATATATATATTGTGTTATAGTCTGGCATAGAAGCACACTGTATTATCCACTGTCCCAACGGTTTAAGTGAACGTGGTTGGGCTGAACCGGAAGCACCACCTTTGCCCAATATACGTTTTCAGCTGAAGGTTTTCACAACTAGAGTACATGAATTACTCCATTCCCATATGGGATCGTTACCCTTGCCGAGGTAAATTTACTTGTCAACACAATGACAGTTCACTCTGAACACTTTTACATGTTATTCTATTTAGTTTCCCTGTCTGTTATGAAATTGAAACGAGAGAAAAACTACCAATTGATGAATCCGGTGTACCTCTGGAACATCTTGTAACCTGTGTAGTTGGAGTAGAACTTCGACTCAGTCCTAACATGGTTAAATATATTATGTGGGGTAGACAGTCATCTGGAGAGGAAACGAATCAAGAAGGTAATATCTTACTACTATTCTAACCTTTAAAACATTAGTTAATTTTCAATTACATTTACAGATGGCAGTAGTACTAGTTTGTTATTTAGTGCACCTGCACCGATGAAATGCGTGTCGCCACCTCTTGCCACACAACTGGCATTATTCTCACGGGAGCTAGTGGACTTGTTGCGCACTGCTCCACACTGTCAACTACCGTTCAGTCGCTTTATACCAGCGTATCATCATCATTTTGGTAGACAATGTCGTGTTGCCGATTACGGATACACGAAACTAGTAGACTTATTCGACTCTTTGTCGCACATTATTCAGGTATATATAAGCGATATATCTTTTACTAGTATAACAGACTAATACCGCATCATTCTAGATCATTGGAGAAGGGAATAAACGTTTCATAACTCTCTCACATTCCGCTCAAGTACGCCGATTTACCTCAGATCTGTTGCGCGTTCTGAAAACGCAAGCATCGAAACAAGTGACTATGACTGAATTTCCAGCTGCATATGAGCGTGTCCTACAACGGCCGTTTGATCCAGTTGATTACGGTCTATGCGAACTGACAGATCTACTCAACGAAGTGTCTGAGAACGTGGTTGTGATTAAAAATAATTTAGATGAAATTTTTATCGCGATTCCAAAGAGAGAACAGACTGCGGATGAAATTATGAAAACCCGACAATTTGCTGTGGAGGTAAATGAATACAAATATGATTTAGTTAATCGGTAGTTATTATATTTGGTATCTTGGTAGGTTGTGGATTTGTTGCGTCATGCACCGCAATATGGCATGTTGTTTAATAAATTCGTACCAGCGTACCATCATCATTATGGCCATCAATGTCGAGTATCTGATTATGGATTTACCAAACTGATTGAATTATTTGAAGCCATCCCAGAAGTTGTTAAGGTATAATGGATTTGTTGTGCTTGGCAGAACATGTTAGGAATTTGATTTGTTCTTGTTAGATTGAGGAAACCTCCAACGGTGAACGTCGAGTTAGTTTAACAGAAACGGAAGCTTTAAAAGTAGTCCGTGATCAAATATCATCACTGATAAAGTCTTCGAGATTACAATCAATACCGTTAGTAGCGCTGCCGGGCACATTTCTCAGGGAACATGGCTATCCACTACGTCCTGATCTGTATGAATGTTCAACTACTGAAGACTTGATTGCTAAATTATCCGATTCTCTACAAGTAAAACATTCATTCCGTTATTTATTTGTATAACTATTTAATCATTATTCTCTATAGCTTGTGTCCAGTGCGGCTGGTCCTACAGTTATACTTGTAGAAGATACATCCCAGCAACAGTTAGGACTTCGTATATGGGCCTTACTCTTAAAACCACCTCACTCTGCTTCTGTAGTTGCTGTGCAACATGATTTCCAAGTCAGGAACGGTTATCCTTGCTCTGTAGAACAGATGGAGAAGTATCGTAGTATACTTGAAGTAAGTTACACCGTATATAATAATAATAACGCTTTATTAGGTAGCTGTTCAGCTGTAAGGTGTTGTGATGGTTGAAATAATATATGTATGTGTTTAGATCAAGCGTACGAACAATGAAATGAAAGTCAACCTAACACCACGATACGCGTTGGCCGCTCGCTTATATCACTTGCTGTATGAGAACGGAGGCTCTTTGCTGTTGGGTAACGTGGATGGCATGTATTTGCGCAAATATGGAAAAGTGTTGCGTCCCAATGAATACGATGCTACAACACTGAACGCTCTGTTATCGCAACTGTCATTTTTAGTAGTGGTACGCGGGAGACGAAACAAGCGGAATGTAGCATTAAATACAAGTATTATGAGTAAGTATATTATGACAGAGCAGCTGTCAAAGTTTGTTCTTAACCTATATTAACAGCGGTATATGTTGTTATATTTCTATATAGGTATCGGTGTACCACTACCACCGAACATGAAATACGCTTATAGCGACGGACCCAGTGCTAATGGAGGCAACACTGTTGTACAATGGCCACCACCACCGGCTCACACTTACTTGTTCAACTCGGGAAGAACAGTTGTCTCACCACCGAAACCAGATACTCCTCCAACACATGTAAGTAATTATTCAACAACTGTCTTTGTTCCCCGTCAACTAAAGCGAATATATCTCTGCCAATTTTAAAACATTTTCTACTGCGCATATAAATAATTCGCTACATAACCTATATGATTTGGCTCTTACAGGGAAATTTTCATTGGGATTCGCCCAATTTCTCGTCGTCTCCGGTATGTTGTCGCTTATTATTTTTATGTTTGTGTTTGTCGGGATATGATTTGGTAGAATTCTCTTGGTCTCTCGGGCAGATATTGTATTTGGGAACAGAATATACAGATAAATATTTATATAAACTGGGGTTAGTGTATAACAGTTGTGATGTGTGTTTAACAGAACTTATGCATTCCGTTGCCATTCATGCATACACCACCGCTTATGGACAATTCGAATACACTTATCTCTCCAATGAAGTATTTATTACCTGCATACCCCACCACTACCAACACCACCACCAGTACTACCACTACTACGGAACAACTAAAACCACCGGAACCAAATGAACTACCGATGCCCGGAGCGGAGCTGTTGTGCAATAAAGGTAAAATTACTAGTCCATCTAAAGACTCCGGCATAGGATGTACTAGTTTTTGTAATTCACTAGAAGAACCGGATTCTAATTCAAATATCGAACAAGAAACTAATACGCCAAGTAAGAAAAAACGTAAGTCAAATATACACACTACACTAAACTAATTGTGTGTATATTTATATATATATATAATATGTATTATTTACTTTCAGGTCAAATTAGACTCGCCGCAAACTTCGCAACGCCTTTGAATCTTACGTAAAGATGAATTGATTTCAATAATTCAATTCTATCGAACTTGAGTACAAATATACGTAACGTTAATTTATTTTCTAAAAAAGGTAGCAAATAACTGAATATGCTCCCATTGCATTTAATGTCAGTATATGTAAAAAGGATACTTAAACAAGTGATTCTTTGTGATATTTCATGTTGTAAGTTTTATGTAATTTAATCTAATCATGTCCCGTTTTGAATATGTAATAATGACGCCCCACACACACGTACACACACATATATATATTTTTTTATTTAGATTCATTCGTTCTATGAATGGCGTCAACATGTACACGATACAATAATTCATTAGATACTATTATGTGTGATATAATTTCATGTGATGTTAAATTATTCATTTTAATTTAAATCGGTGAAAAATAATTAGTTTTAATGATTGTCCTTACTGAAGTATAAGTTTTAATTTAGTATTTATTACATGTATAGTTTATCGTCTTGCTGTACTAAATGAGCATTATTAATTTGTATAAGAAAATGTCAGAAAGTACAACTAACTACATATATATGTAATATCTACAGTTAGTTCAAATGATTGTGTTTCTGCGAACTTTTCTAACAGAAATTTTTTAATAGAATTAGAACGACTGGCCGTTCTTATGTGCAAGGAAAGTGAATGATACTTCCTCTGTCAACTATATATAGTGACTGTTATTCGCATTGTTGTACGTAGAGAGCAAATGGGGGAGACCTAACATATATGTCAATTCTACACTATGTATATATTTTTTTACTTACATCACTTCGTATCGCAACGAGAATAACAAGTCAGTACATTTTAACATGTGGCGTTTTAGATTATTTATTTTTAAAAACTATATATTCTTATTTAGGGTAATTTTAAGATGCTGTGACCAAAAACAAGTTATGTGACTATTCTGAACATCATTCACTTTCCGATTTTATTTATTATTGTTATATATGATCATAGAAGTCACAGAATAATATATTTAATAATTTTCCAATTAACTTACATGTGTTCTCATTTTCCCTAGCCGAGGACAAGTAAAACACATACATGCATGTATGTATGTATGTATGTAGAACAAAATACTCAAGAGGTTTAATTTAATTGAAACTATATTTTAAACAATTCATACAAGTTCACTATACATGGTTCACGAGTATCTCAATATTAAACACTTGGTGTACCTGACGTCTGGCAGTGTTTCAAGCCATATATAGATATAATGCTGCAACAATGTTTCAGAGACGGTGAACCAACAACAACTATATACACCTCCTAGTTCATTCTTTCATGCCAGAACCTACAGGTCCATGGCGACGTTCCCATACCATACGATGCTTCTGTTTCATATAGGCGGCTCTCACATCACCATAAGCTCCTAGATCTCCATCTAATCCCATACACAAAACATATTACAAACTTGCATTTACTATATACACACAATACGTACATTTAGTAAACCAATTAGCTGTAGCTTCTTCATACTGTTCAAGAAGTGGTCGACACTTTGTCAAATGATCAGGCGCCTCATACAGAACACAATCCTCAAAACGCTGCCTTAGAATACTCAAGATTTCATTGTCCACTTGTCTACAACACAGTAAACACATCACTTATGTAAGCTGGCACAAGTGTTATTGTACAAGTTGTCAATTGTAATACACACTTGTCACGCTTAAATTGCATGTTAGCTTCGAAATAACAAGAAACATCATCCGTATAGCACTGGTCTATTGTCGGTACACGTCTAAATTGCTGATGATACCACGGGTATACCTTACGATTTGGTTCAACAATAGATTCTGTAATGGTAAAGGTTAGGTTATGTTATTACATAATACATAACAAATAATGTATCTTCATAATATATAATCATACTGCATGACAATATGAATTACATATTTGCAAATAATTACTATATTATTATTATTATAGATAAATACCTCTAAACCAAGTAACAGGTTTTTCAATCACATCATTGACACAATTAAAAAATCTTTCCAATGGGTTGCGACCATTAGGACTAATTGTTGGACTATCAGTTGGATTGCCCATAATGGCCTATTTGTTTTAGGAGATTATGTTAGTAAAATTTTTTAATTATGTTCTCGTAGCTGTCACCCGCACCAGAGAACAGATTTTAGTAACTTTTGGTGACTGTTGGTGATTTTCTAGTAAAGGTTGCCATGCGTTATGGAACTAGTGCCGGTCGAAATATATCCCATAGTACCAATTCCCATAGTTGAGACAGACTCTAATTTCAAACTAAGTACATAACATACACAGATGTAAAAAAGGTTGCATAACTGTAAATAGTTTATAACAGTTTGCAAATACTTGATAAATAATAAATAATATTTTACATGCATACAAAATATAACAAAATCTTTCAATTATTTGACAATATTTTTTACTAAATAATTAATCGAAATTGCATTCTTATTGTCTATAATATTGTTTTGATTAGTGTACTTAAAAATATTATCATGAGTGCAAATATTATGCACCAGGTTCAAAAGTAGTCAAAAAAAACTTCTGCAACAGACTATCAGCATAAAAATAGTCGATTGAAGGTCAATTTATATCAGTTACACGTTGATATATGATAAATTCTTTTTGAGATTCAGGTTCAAAATTAATACATAAAACGTTAGCTAAAATTTTATTCACAAATAAAATTTTTACAAACACAAAACATTCTTTGGAATGTACACAAAAAAAATATAAATGTTTTTAAAGTGTTGACAGATAAAAGTATTATTATATAATTATAGGTGTATATATTTCAAAAATCCAAAAGATATATCACATAATAATTTGTGGTTCTGGTACAGATGTAGCTATTGACTTATGCGGCAAAACTTGACCACCATTCACATACAGCTCATCCTTGACAATCACATCTTCTCCGAGAACAGTTGTACCTTCCATCCGTACCCATTTGCCGACGACAGAACGCCAACCTATGATGCAGCTGTCAAGCCACGCATGCGAACGTATAGTCGCGTCTCGCAATATTGTGCATCGTTTAACACACACTCCTGTACATAAAGCAATGTTAGTTTCTTATATTATACGCATACAATATACCATAGTACAAACATACCGTCTTCCAAAACCACACCAGGACCTATCGTCACATTCGGTCCTATCTGACAATCAGCACCGATCTTAGCTGTCGGATCTATCAATACATTTCCTACCATACCAGAGCCTTTGTGCAATTTTTCAGGATGATTCTGATTCAGCGATTTCAAATACAGACACATGCCTGAAACAAACCAAATCAATGGACACTCTGTCAGATTGGTTTCTTTAACAATGTACCTGTTAAGAAATCCTTTGGCTGTCCAATATCCATCCAGAAGCCAGACAGTTCAAATGCGTAGAGATCTGAATCTGTCGCCATTTCTGGGAATATCTCCTTCTCGATGGATGTCGGACGAAGCTGTATTCTTCTCAGCACACTGGGGTTCAACATGTAGATACCAGCATTAATTTTATTCGAGACAAACTCTTGTGGTTTCTCAATAAAATTCTGGATACAGCCGTGTTCTTTGTACACAACCACACCATATTTAGAAGGTTCTTCTACTTTCGTTACGACTATGGTGCCTTCACGTTTATGCTGTCGATGAAACTTTGCTAATTCTACGAAAGGAAATTCGCAGATTATGTCCGAATTTAAGACGAAGAACGGTTCTTGGCTTGTTTCTAGTATATTCTTTGCTAAAGCAATTGGTCCAGCAGTGCCTAATGGTTCCGTTTCATGAGAGAATATCAAGTTGACACCTAATTTCTCTGCCTCTTCTCCTGTGAAATAAATGTAACATAGTATTGTTTTCTAAGCTAGAACAGCAGAATCATACTTAGTTCTTTTTCCATTTGCTCGGCCCGGTAGGATACTGCCAAAATGACTTCATTGACGCCGGCTGTCACCAAAGCTTCAATCTGATGCAACAAGATTGGTTTGTTGGCAAATTCAACAAGAGGTTTTGGCCTGCTAAGTGTCAGAGGCCGTAGTCTTGTTCCATAACCTCCAACCAAAATTAAAGCCCTCATTCCTGTTGTTTTACCGCACACTTTCAATCTGTAAATATATGCAGAAAAATATATGTGATACGTCAACTGGTTTTCAACTCACTTACGTGTTACTGTGTTCATAAAATTAAAAGTCACATAGATAAATTTATTTCACCAACGTAGGCATTATTTACAGATAAGGAAAAATAACATTGAGTAATACTAATATGCAAATTGTACTTCGTTTTACTAGTTACACGTCAACACGCCCCCTATCAACAGAATTGCCAATGGTTTCTGTTGTTTACAACTCTACATTAATATAGGCACGTACAACCTCGAACATTAAAATGTATTGTTATACTACAAATTAAAAAAATCATATAACAGTTATATTTATGTCTAGATGCTTATGTAATTGACAGCTTTGTTAATCGGAAAGCAGAAATATTGTCGAATTTTTGAATTTTTATTTTCGGGTTTTGTATTTTCGGACATTGTCAGGTCAGTTTAGGTGTACTCTGATACAGTTCCAGTGTAGTGGAACGGTGGCACAGTAAACGTACCGAACAGTATCGCTGCGAATATATATACACTTCCTTTTTGTAAGTGCTGGTTGCTGCTACGAAGTCATAATATGGACTTCGCCCAGTTGTGAGCGAGTAGGAACTTTGCCAACAAGTTATTGTGAATTTATAAGCTTAAAACTGCATGATATTCATATTGAATAGGAAAGAAGAATAATTTAAGTAGTTTGGAATATATTCATAGAAATTTTTATTCGTAAAACATGGCTGTCACCGCTAGAATTCTGTCGAGAACCTTTTGTAAGTAATTATATAAGTTAGAAAACGGTGGAATATTGTCAATGTGTATTATTAAATTAAGTTTATTTTAGAAACATGTTACACTTATATATTTTTTGCTTTCTTAACTTTGCCTTTCAAATGTCATAATTGCATCCAGTCTGTGTACGCTGCAAATTAATTAAATACGTTTCTTTAATCGTTCAGTTGCAGATAGTCTGAAATTAAGCACATCTGTCAGATTCAACAGTTACAATGCTACCCGAGCAAACTTGAAACTGAATAGCAACTCCAAAGTTATCTGTCAAGGATTCACTGGAAAACAGGGCACCTTTCACAGCAAGCAAGCTTTAGAGTATGGCACTAAAATTGTTGGCGGAGTTTCACCTGGTAAAGGCGGTCAAACTCATTTAGGCCAGCCTGTGTTCAATTCTGTGAAGGAGGTATAGTCTCTTGTGTATTGAACGACTGCTGGCAGATGTGAAATTACATGTGTATTATTTAGGCAAGAGATGCTACTGGATGTGATGCTACCGTTATATATGTCCCACCGCCCGCTGCTGCAGCTGCTATTTTAGAAGCTATCGATGCTGAGATTCCTTTAATTGTATGCATCACTGAGGGCATACCTCAGCACGACATGGTGCGAGTGAAGCACAGGCTTATACGTCAAAACAAGTCACGACTTGTCGGTCCTAACTGTCCTGGAATTATTGCACCAGAACAGGTAAACAAATAGTAGCAGTGATACATATTATAGAATACTTGACGTGTGTTAGGAGGGTTGCCAACTATACCAGTGTTGGCTCTGTCATTTGTAATGTGTTGTGTTATTTACTCTAGTGCAAAATTGGTATTATGCCTGGCCACATTCATCAACGAGGCAAAGTAGGCGTTGTATCACGTTCTGGTACTTTAACCTATGAAGCCGTGCATCAGACTACGCAGGTCGGCTTAGGTCAGACCCTGTGCGTGGGTATTGGTGGAGATCCGTTCAATGGCACCGACTTTATCGATTGTCTGGAAGTGTTCCTGCAAGATCCTGACACCAAGGGTATTATTCTGATTGGTGAGATTGGTGGTGTAGCCGAGGAGAATGCAGCCGAATATTTAATGAAGCATAATACTGTACGTACATTGTTATACCTACTGCTGTTGTGGACATAAGTGAATATTCTTATATATGTTCAGGGTAACGATGCTAAGCCAGTTGTGTCGTTCATTGCTGGTCTGTCTGCGCCACCTGGCCGAAGAATGGGACATGCTGGAGCTATTATATCTGGTGGAAAGGGTGGTGCTCAAGATAAAATTAACGCATTAGAGAAAGTATGTGTCGTGTAATGTGTGTGTATGTGTGAATGTTCTAATTGATGGTGATTGTTACAGGCGGGTGTTATTGTTACCAAGTCACCGGCTCAGATGGGTACAGAGTTAATGAAGGAGATGAGACGGTTGGGACTTGCATAAGTGTTGCAACACGTAACCTGTTACAAATGACAAAAGTAAATAAATCCTCTACTGAAAGCATAAATTATTGTTATCACGTTTTATAAGTGTATTGAAGGAGAAGCTAGTTGGAAGTGTAGATCCCCTATATTACCTACATATATATTGTGTAATGCAAGTAATGTGGTCATCTTGTTCTATTGTATCTGTCTGTCCAGACATGTGATCATGTACATTCGTTAACACACTCAATATAACATAATATGTTGAAAAATAAATACACATGCATGTGTAGTGTTTTATTTTATACGTAACACCAACTATAACTGTCTCATTCACTCTATATATATATATGAAGAATAAAGGTACAATATATCATTGAAATAAAGAACACTGGCTGGTATTTAACAATTTTATTCTTTTTTTAGTTATGTATTATTATTATTATTATGACCTAAGCTTATATGAGGAATCGGTTTACATGAAATGCATTTGAAATTAGGAATACAGTTAATGCATACTATGAATTAGAACAGAAACTATAAAATCGCCCTTAACCTGAAACTGAACAACTATATGAAATCATCTGAACAAATAAACGTACACACATACATGTTCCATTCATGACATCGCAAGACAAACAGTTACGAGCTGCCCATCACTCCCAGCACTGTTACAATTCTAAAGTAAAATGATCAGTTATGACATTTTGTATACATATACCAAGTATCCACACTTAGTGTTCATGTGTGTTATCATTAAATCGACATAGAAAACAATGAAATGCGATGTGGTGTGTGTGTGTGAGTGTGGACAGTTGGTATACGGTATAGAGATGGATGTATGTATATATACTGGTATCATTATTATTATTATTATTTATTAATTATTAGTAGTATTATTATTATTCTATAGATATTTGCAGTCGTATATGCAAAATGTTCGGTGTAAAGATATTAATTAATATTATGACAGTGGATACGAGAACATTTTGTTATTAACTACTAGTGTTTAAAATATAAGTAACTGGTATAGTTTTCGCATGTTCATTATTAGTAATAATTGCCAAAGTTCGAATAAATAGGCACGATGACGCAAAGATTGCAAAGGCCGCACCTCTTCACTATTTCAACCAGTAAAACTATGTGTATGCAACAGAAATGTAAAACAATATTCATATTAGACAGACATATATGTATCACTGATATATACATACATAACCAGATACGGCGTAAAACGTAACGTGATTCGGTTTTGTACAATTCACTAATAAACCATGTACATCATCATATACCTATATATTTATATAAAACTATGTATGGTGTTTGTCCGTTTTATGAACGAACGACTGGTTGTTACTTGACGTGACCATTGACATTCTGTACTGTACTTTACATATGCACTAAATATGTCAGTTAAATATCTCTATAAAACTACACCACCCTGTGTAAGCAATGAAGTGTGCTTAATCGCTAATTGAAACTCTTTGAACTTCATGTTATTACTCATTTTACTAAATATATCCATAATCTCATCGTTAACTAATTCTATATCATTGTAAATGTACCCTTAAATTATAGAATCGAATCGATTAATTCAATTGTCGAACGCTATCTGTCATTACGAATGAATGATAACAACAATTCTTGTCAATGTCTCCCCCCCCCCACACACACACACAGACACGCGCGCGGCTACACCATGAACCATGATTATTGATAACGAACAACATGTAACATAACCATACCATATCGATCATTCGAAATGCTCTCGAAACTGAACCATTTATGTGAAGTGCAAGTGAACTGGCCCAGCACAGTACAAATGTTGTTCTCTTTCTCTCATTCACTTAATTACTGAACCAGTAGTTGTGTTGTGTATTTAGAACTACTTCAGAACAGAGATTATTGCAATGAACGTAATTATATACGATTTGTTGTTGAAACGAACACATTGTTATTTGTTAGTTTATGCTATACGACAGTGAAACGAAACGTAACGTTTAGATCTTTGATTTGTAACATTATACTCGTATCGCATACTTCGTAACTTTCGACAATTAACACTATGTTTAAAAACATATCAACGTACAACGTATGTATATTCACATAAAATACGTAATCGAGACAGTGGCGTACGAATTTCGTATTGAATACGATTTTTAGAATGCTGATATGCAAATCTATAATTTTATATAATAATAATAATAAACGTTAAATCTGCTATATATATATAATATGGAGAGTGCACAAAGTCCAGTGGGAACATAACTATGTATACATTGGACTTTGTACACGTATAACAATAATATGCAGTTTGACTGCTAGTAACCCAAGTCTAGTCATATAGTTTTGCATAGAACAGCGTAGAAGAGAAGAGAAGTGCATTTGACTAATTTACGTTTCTTCTGCTTCTTCACGAAACAGATATGTTGACCAGTAGACAATATTGAAGAGTGCAAAGACGAGAGGAAATGTGATACGAGATATGACATCTATTCGCTTAGATCTAGTGGGGAATTTCGATAGCCAGGTACGACACCAGCTAGGTCTGACCTGTTGCATGTGAATTTCACATTGACGAACCTTGTCCATGCTCATTGGATCTCCCGGATGACGTACCAGTGGCTTCTGAAACTATACTTATTATCATTCTGATCCATCAAGTCAAACGTGTACACCAGCCAGTACTATCATATGTATGATACGATATTATTAAGTACATGAATGTGTACAGTTGAATTCTTACCATTGCAAATGTAGTATTGCTATCAGTGTCTATGAGGTCCGAAGTGGCATCCATGGAGGCAGCATGTTCTAATTCACATTGTCGTCGCTGTTTCTTCATATTTTCTCGGTGCATGTCTGAACGGGAAGCATAATTGACCAGGGCAAACTCGAGTAGCGCCCCAAATACGAATGTCAGACATACACCTGTCCATACGTCTATTGCTTTTGTATATGATACTGGAGGTAGTGATGCATTTATACCAGATGTCTGTGTAGCCATCGTTAGTAAAGTAGTTACACCTTATACACATATACACAAATATATATATATATATATAACCATCACAAAACAAATAACATAATCACTTACCTAAAGATACACGGGCTGGTACAGCTCCCTGGTCCAGCCAGAAAGATACCCACGATACAATAACTAACATACAACAAGGAATATAGATTTGAATCAGGTAGTAACTGAACTGTCTCTTGAAGAGTAGATCCACTTTTAAACAGCTGTATTCACCTATAAACCGATAACATTCACATAAAACTATCTAGATATTATCTAAGTCAGTTGATATATCATGCCTGTATTTGTTTTGCTGTTGCAATAATCTGTAAGGAATTTTTCTAAAGTAAACCTAGGTAGGTGTAAATTTTTCACTACTTGTACTGGGTCTCCTTCTTTCCAAAGAAATACCAGATCATCCGTTGTCCAGCCATCTGTAATAAACTTCCGTTAATCTACAAACATACACACAAACATGAACGGTTACTTACAACTGGCCATCCGTAACGAACATACTTGTCGATCCAACGGATACAGTTTCAGATTCATAGGACATGATAACGTTAACGATATCCTAGAAGAAAAGTAAATCAACATTCATTGTTTGTGGATTTGCTACGTATGTAGATAAGTAATTGTAACATGAAGTATACTACATTCTTACCTAATACTGTACAGAACAGAACCGTACGGAAATATTCTGATGTACACATTTGGCATAATAATATTGTGGAAGTGACCTTCTTTTTCGTTGGAGAAGAAAAGATCAGGCATCCAGACCCTGTTTGCTTCTGTGAGTGTCAAATATTTGAGTCGACCACCGAAATCGTTAAACTTCAATCGTTCATCTAACCATTGCTCTCTGAATGTAAGCTGAACACTGTATTCCTGTAAATAGCACATAGATAATAAGATTCTCCGTTCACCGGGGACCCTCTCTTATCACATGTCGAATTAGAGAGATTAGAGTAGTTTCGAGTTAGTAAGTTAGTTTAGGGAGTAACGGGTAAGCAGACGGAACAGTGATCTCTGGAGTCTCTCGTCTTGCTAGATATGTGATTAGTTAGTATGACATGACAGTAATATACACATATAATGCACGGTACATTGAGCAGGCATTGATGCAACAATCTTACACACTGAATATAGAAGCAAAGCAACAAACTCTAACGGCAAGCTCAAGTCGTCCATCAGAAGCTGTGAAACATGAGTGTGTTGCAGCCTGGGTAGCTCGCACTCTGGGGGACTGACAATGTAATATTGATTTACATATATATATATATCTAGTTGTCATGCTGGTCACTGCCATACTAGACCTTTGTGTCTCTTATGTGTGTTAGTTAGGTACGTTGCAAGTCCATATACTAGGAGTGTGGACTGTGCTTAGTGTTTATATATATTAGCTATCTGTGAGTGTACAAGTGTATTAGCAGTGTGTTACTATTTATATAGGGAGAGATGTGTGGAGACAGCCTCCGCCAAGTACAAATACAAGTGAAAGTCCCTTGTGGAGTATTGTTCCACCCAGGTATGCCGGAGACACTGTGTACTGGTGCCCTCATTGCAACATCACGACCTCTGTGTGTAACAGCGTTAGTGCTTAGTGACACTGGCTTGTAGGCTAATTGAACTGTTATCTGCACACCCATCCAGGTACTCACTCATAGAACGATATGAGTGAGCTAAGCCGACCGCACCAACTCACCATTTTATAATCGTCTATTTTGCTGATAGACCGTAGAAAGATGTTGATGTTAACTATGGTGGGGCCGTCTCCTATATTGTGTGAACAAAACAAACATCATTACTCTCACCGGACCACTCGTGTCAACCAATAATGCACAGTCATATGTGTTGCAATCATATTTCAATCAGCACACACCCCTGGAACCAGACAGCTAGTCAGAAACATCTTCATCAACTCTAGAGTATTTCTTCAGTACAGCACAGCATAAATACAACATATACCATGCTATTTCTAAAATACTAACTGCCTGCTGCTGACTTTTATCAAATATTTACCATGCCATACAGAAATATATAATCCTGAGAACCACTGAACGTCTACTATCACCAAAACATGTCAACACAATGTTATGTAAACAGGAGCATATGTTGGCAATGATAATGTAAATATGAATATCTGTAACAACGCATAATTTCCTGTAATTTTCTTCACAATTCAATATTATCCTTAAGCACTGTACATATATACATATGGTAAGCAGTGGTTATCATTGTACATATTTCTTTGGCATGATATGTATATATTTCTGAGTACAATTATATAAGAAGATTTGAGAACAATACCATGTAACAAATTAACTGAGCCTGTCCCATCAATCTAGCTATAGACTGGAGTTGTGTGACGTAACAAGAAACCCTAGTTCACCCTAGTTAGAATTCTGATCTGTTAGGAGAGAGCTACGTATAAGACAGAATAATGAAACAACTATACTGACTGTGATTGGTAATACACAGAACAATGTGACATCGGTTTATATCTGTGTCCCGGAGCTGATGGTAGCTGTACAAGTTCGCGTAACTGATCGCGCGGAATGGTCTGCATTCTTCGTACACGCTAATAGGGGGATGTGTGATAAACAGCAGTCCTGGTCAGTCATGCACTTGCTGATGTAAACATACATTTCCATCCAATTCCCAAACACAAGAATCATAATCAGTACGAATTTGTAATAACACTCGTCACATAAATGTTTATAATCATAACGCATCATGAGGTAATAATAATAATAATGAAATACACGAAACACATCAAATACCTACTGGACAAAATCAATAATGAATGAAATGAGAGAAGGGCCGTGGCCTGTACCAGCCTGTACGTTAACTGAATCGAGACTTGTCAACATTGAAAGCACACAGAGAGGCCATTTGTTTCAGAGAATCAAGATTCGGTATATCTACAGGTATATCATCCTGTGTATACGAGTATAACAATCGTAACCAAATGTATGTATAATAGTAATAATGAAAGAGAAAGTGTTTCTATCATTCTACGTACGCATTATCCAAACACTAAGTCATTCTATATATAATATACGTATATAATATAAGTCATTCCTTGATCTCTGTACAACAACTTACCATAGTTACGTCATCAATCTTTGAGATACTTCTGACAAATATGTTGACACGGACTATAGCAGGGCCATCTGCCATTTAAAACAAAAATTTTGATTAGTTTCATCTGACAGTAATAGCACACAGGACCAACCAGTTCCAGCTATCAAATCTTTCAAATCTATTTATTTCATATGAGACATATGTATAGTTGGAGTCGTAGGTACGTTGGTGTCGGATGGAGGGGTGGTACGACGACAGTGGCAAGGTCGAGGGGTTGTTTTATTTACTTGATATGAATGAATGTACTACCTAGTAGTAGTAGTAGTAGTAGTATTATGATTGATTAGTATTTAGTAGATAAACTGTTATATCTGTGTATGATTCCAAAGTCATATCATTCCCAGCCTGAGCTCGTGACGTACACGTAATGAACGCACCGGCACACAAAGGTGTAACACAGCAGCAATATATATGTAGCTATCAAGTGCCAAACAATTCCTAGAGAATATCGAGAAGAAAACAGCATTCAGCAAAATCATACACTAGTCACGTACCTACAGTCAATAAAGCTATGTTTCCTTACAGTATTATATGTCAAGTATATTATATAGCTTACCGCTGGCGACCGAAACATTTCACTACTGTCAACTCAACATTATGCATATAGAAACTAACAGTCACTGACATCATCAGTCTCAACAC
Source organism: Calosoma granatense (assembly GCA_022063505.1). Lineage (NCBI taxonomy): Eukaryota > Metazoa > Arthropoda > Insecta > Coleoptera > Carabidae > Calosoma > Calosoma granatense. The sequence continues at coordinate 950,123 of JAGJTL010000132.1, forward strand.
AACAAAAGGTTCAGGCAATTTTTCAACTTTTCCGACTTTTGTTTTTGCATTCATTCATCTGTTCATTGAACGTGAAGAATACTTCTGGCATGTAGTGATGATGGTGCGGGCGGTTGCGACGTTGGTGACGACGTTGGTTGCTAAATGGTAATAGTGTTGGTTGACGGTACTTTGATGGCAACCCTTTGTTCAGTATGAATGGTACTTGATCATACAATGGAGTCAAGTGCAAGACAATGGAATGTTTCGGTCTGAGTAGTGGAGTCATATAACTGCTAGGTATGTACGAGTATGATATATAGTATAGTATATAAGTACGGTATAGTAGTATATAGTAGTATAATAAAGTAAGATATAACGATACGATATGTACGAATGACCATGCTTTGAAAGTGATTGCGTTTTCATATTCAGATAAAATGCACCTCAACTACTCACTAAGAAAAAGAACCCTATGGGTTTGATAACGGTTACACATACTGCAATGTAGTGGGCAGCAGCCAACTCTGATTGCACTTACCATCTTGATGTCACTAATGGTTGCAATGCTGCGTACAAACAGGTTTACTCGGACAATGGCTGGCCCATCTGGAGTGATGGGAAAACATATTAAGTACTCATGACTCTCACACAAACAAACCTAACTACTTCATCAGTTATCAGTTATGCGTTACAAGAGATACAACAGATACTAGTAGTAACAGTAGTAAATAGTACTTAGTAGTAGTAGTAGTAGTAGTAGAAGGTGCAGCATATTCAGTAAATAGCAGATATGCAGTAATATGGTATGGTATGGTATGGTATGGTATAGTATAGTATAATATAGTGTAGTACAATATAGTGTAGTGTAGTATAGTATAGTACAGTACAGTACAGTATAGTATAGCATAGTATAAGTGTAGTATAGTATAGAGTATAGTATAGTATAGTGTAGTGTAGTACAGTATAGTATAGTATAGTACAAGTGTAGTATAGTATAGTAGAGTATTGTGTCATGTGTGACATGGCATTGTTGTTTATATATAGATAGAGAGATACGTGTATGTATTGTATATGCATTTTGCACGAAAGCAATAGAAAACCAAGAGCGATATGACTTTGACTCAAAAACAAAACTGTAATGACTGATAGCACCTAAACAGTTGAAGCTATCGTGAGAAAAATAATGATAATCAGAAACGGACGTTGTATTCGGCCAACTCTGTCGAAGACACTTCGATTCCCCTGCGTAACCGTTATGATACGATGATGACAGTGACATATGAGAAATAGAAATGAACTAAGTGTGTATGTAGCATGTACGTAGAACAACATGACTTACCGGTTCCGTTCACACCAGATGGACGTATCCGGGCGTCGTACCGACCCGGACCGAGGATCTGGTCCAGAATCTCTTTCTCCTTTTCTCTGAAGTTGATTTTCGCATTACTGCTTCTACACGCACCAAGCAACAATAACAGAAATGTTATCAAACTAGAATACTTCATGATGCCAAACACTAAATGTCGTATATCCGCAGCATTAAGCACACTAACTAGGACAACGGTTGGTATCACAGTGCTCCATGCACCAATATGCAACCGTGATAAACCAGACCAATCTATATTCGGTAGTTGTTACCATGGTTACGCACGTACAATATCGCCGTGCGGATTTTCTACAAAAGCTCCTAGCACTGGCGCCGTCATTCACTAGCTAAATATGTTCAGTTCAATCAGATATTTCAGCGCTCTAAACATTCGCTATACTTTACACGGATATACTTCACAGTGAAATGTACATGTATGTGTATATATATATACATACATGTAAATAATCAATAGTACAATGAAATACTGTGATAATATATATGTGTGCGAGTGTGTATGTGGAATCGTAGATAAAACAGATATTTACAGTGTTAGATGAATCAGTTGAATCATGACGATCACCATACATGATTGTAGGAACCTCATGTTGTACAGCGGCACACGAGACAATACACTCACACACTGTACTAATCGAACTTAAACTACAGATAAAAGCGACGAAACACCACTTATATAGTCATTGGAAAATTATATTTAATCTAAATGACAGACAATTGTATACTTGCACTTGCAGTGCTTATGCTCTGAATATTTATTATGCTATATATACATCACGTTAATGTTTGGTACGCGTACGTTTGTATACACATACGTTTCGTACTAGTGCCGCGCAAACGTGCCACTATCCTTGCAACATCGATTTTGCATTTTGCCAGATTTCCAAGGCCCGGGGAATGATATTGTTGGACGGCGACGCGAACCGACGCTTGTATCGCCGGCGGTACGCACACTGCCGGGTTATTTAAATCCCAACACGCGCGCATATACAATCCAACGAAATGTCACTCACACACACGCGTGACTTATCACCTAAATAACATTACAATTCACACACGGGTCAATCAAATATCAACATGTCCAGTTTATAACCTTATTTTATTTCATAACTATAATATTTGTTTCAAAAATATAATTCTGCACAAAGCTCTACCACAACCTTGTTGCAATACACGTTTGATAATTGAAATACATTATGTAGTTATTGTACGCGCATGTTCGTATTGAAACATTAATTGAATTGAATTTCAATTATCGAAACGCAATACATGAATACACAAGTTCGATTAAGGAAATATTGAACTTGTATCATATTGTTTAAAAGCTTTTAGCAAGCATTTGATCATTTGAGTAAGTTTTAACATGTAGCTGGAAAGAACACCCTGTATAGTAAATAATTATTTGATTTTTGTTTCTTTACCATCAGAGATATCATTTCAAAACTATAGTACATCATTTATATCTCTAAAATATATGTATTCTATCTATCGATATGAATGATTGATTTAAAACGATCCATCTACATGTGATAACTGACCACATTTACACGAAATACATCTAAGTACTCAAAGCTTTAAGCTCCAAGGCGAGCTTGTAGCCTAACTCTGGTCGTCTATCACGACCTTCAACCATAGCTTTCACTTGACTGGAATTCACAATCACACCGTTATTATTAATAACTGTGTTTTTGGTCTTTTCTATTTCCAGAAGATCCACTCCTCGACTACAGTCGTCCAGCAGGATTGTTCGATATCCGATAGCAAGTGCGTCTACCGCAGTAGCTCCTAAACAATATTCACAGTTTACAAATTATACATACATATATATACACCATTAACATGCACATTCTTTTCTATATATAAATAGCAAATATTCATCATTTGTTATTCGTGCAAAACAAGGTGAAATTCAGTTTTATGTATGATAATATTACACATACAATATATGAAAATAGTAAATAACTGTAATGTGTTAACAGAATATACAATATACTGTGTAAATTAATAAGAATATACATTTTCGACTAGAATCTTTTTTTTTTGTACGTCGTAAAAATTGTAAAATAAATTTGGCTCAGAGGACATACGTCAGAAAAATAACTAACAGATATCATTTGACCTGATCTGAACTATGTATAACACTGATTCCTGCTTATGATTTGGCATGTTTCCCAGTTTAGTGTTAGCGTAGCTTATGAATATTAGATGTTCTGAAGCGGATTAGTGAACATACCCACACAAACATCGTACGCCAGGCCACATATGTAAATGTCAGTGGCACTTTTCAAACGTAGCTGAGCACACAATGTAGTATCTGTCAGTTTTTTGTTATCCCAAAACACCGAATAGGAATCAACGTCAGGATTTGTACCTTTGTAAACTTTTATTGCACCTTCAACGATCTGAGCATAAATAAACATGATGTTAGTCAAAGCGAAAGCATTCTCGCATTATCCTAATATTATTTACCAAAATACTGCGGCTACTCTACCTTCAGGTCCTTGTGCAGTTCGGAGCCCCATGTATCTTGTACGCAATGTTTCGGCCATAAGCGCTGTTTCATTGGTGGTGGACCAGCGAAAATGACAGTATCATATGTCTGTGCATTCTCTGATGTTACAGGACTCGACGGATGAATCTCTCTTTGGGATATATTATCTATAAAGGATACATGATCACTTGGATGCCAGTCCAGTGAGTAGAATACTGCATCGAAATCCACTGTATCCAGCATACGATTGATCGGTTCAATCACTTCAATGCCATTTTGCTGAGCAGAACAATTGCTGATGTTAAGCGTACCTGATATGAAATCATTTTGTACATCGACAATAAGGAATACAGATATTGGCCGCACTATCTAAAAAATGAAATATTATATTGATTTTATTCATACACAACAATTATCAAACATGTGATAATAATAAAAATAATTATTAAACAAACATAATTATTTCAGCGTAACAAGATAAAAGCACTGCATTAAAATTGTTTATTCTATCAATTAAGTTTGATTAAACAAATTTTAATAAGATAATAACTATATCATTTGACACAATATAGATAATTGTTAGAACAACAATTAATTGTTTGATAAACAAATAAAACTCACTATTTTTATCCAATGATTCCAACAGAATATAAATTCATCTCGGTCTATGAATCCATCTTCATTTTTATCAAATACCATAAACATTTCTCTCACTTTTGCATCTTCAATGGCATAAATTTTTCCTTTATCATTGCGGAATAATGCACGACAAATTAGTGTGAATTCCTCTACATCTAACTTGCCGTCACTACAACATACACGTTTAGTGCTGAACTAATTTCGAACAAAAATAAACACTCATTACTAGACAGTAAAAATATTCGGCCAGTAAAAAAAACAAGTTTTTTTCCAATTTAAACTTTTAACTAGATCACGCAAATGTGTAGTCTAGTTAACATGAAACGAGTAGTTACATCAATTTCTTACATACAGATTTATGTACATTTTAATATAATAATATTTAAAAAATTATACAAAAAATGAGTAACGCAGGTGTTAATTATGGTCTAATGTTAGATTTTTTTGTACACAGTTTCAAGGTCTCTGCATATTCAATAAATAAATGTAAAAATATATTAATAATTACGAATTGCGCTACTCTACAAAAAAATTGAAATATCTAGATACGATCCTGTACATACAAAATATAACTGCACGCACTTACAGCAGGAATTCCCTGTCAGCATTCTAACCAAACTAGACTGATGCAATAATGTGACATTTCTAATTGTGCACTAAATTAAACATAAAACATTCAATAAAGTAAGAATTACGCATTGTTTTTATCCGGTTGTAATAATATTTGCTTGTTTGATACTATTTCTATAAATTGCATTGTTTCCGCTTGATTAGAAGTACGTTAGATGTAAATAAAATTGTAAGTTTGTTTATTGTGATTGTGTAATACTGGTTTCTGGATTGAAAACTTACCCATTTTTGTCGAATGCGGTAAAACATGCGTCCATGCTGATGCAGTCAGAGTCAAAACTAAACAAATCGATGGCTACTACGTCGGTATCCATGGTAGTAGAGAAGTTGAACCGGTGTATACACGTTCGTAAGGTGATTGTCGCGAGCTGTCACGGAACCCCAACCGTGAATCAACCATGCGGGCATTCAGGTATGGCCTGAACACATATACGTACATGATACCGGTATATTGCAAAACGTGTATGTGCGACGCGCGAAATTCTAATTGCCATCGTACCGACATTCCCACACAGTTCAATATCGTGTTTTCATTATATTCCGTCACCGTCATCAGCGATTATACAATCGATAATAAGCTCCACTGAATATATTCAAGGTTCCCTAATACACTGCCCTGCCCCGCCCCGCCCCGTATACCCTCAACCAACCAACAACTCTAGCGTATTGTTGTATAAATAATCACGTCCATTGTTAAAGCAATAATTGTTTTTAATGATTAAGCATTTTTAACAAGCATTTTTACAATTTATATATATGCTACAAACAAATGTGTCTAATAATTAAAGGTATAAAATGATGTTTAGAAAAGAAAATACTAAAATGCGTATTTAAATAAATGTTCTTCATTTATATATGTATATATATACTAATCTGATTAGAAAAAAAGACGCACCATATGATTTTTTATACAAAGTACATTTAAAAATGATTTTTCAAGACTGCATTTCATGTCCTGAGACATAT
>JAGJTL010000132.1:959669-975763 GCA_022063505.1 Calosoma granatense
GAGTGAGTGAGTGAGTGAGTGTGAATGAATGAATGAAAGACAAGAAGCTGGATTGCACACTTTCACTTATGTATGTATATAGATAAGCACTTCCTACTACCCATGTGTATCAACCATACCGTACACATAACCTCCCCCCGCTCCCTGCTATGCGATCAGTACACTTCTGTTGCTGTAATGTTGAATGTGATGATAATGATGATTGCACGTACATAGATAGATCCGCCACGGTCCCGCTACATCATACATTCACACTATGGTCCAGTCAGAAATGAACCATATTTATATAATATTATTATACAACATAAAAGAGTTGCCATTTATATATCAGTACAGTGTTGTATACTTGTATTATTATTATTTTTTTTATATAGTTTACTTAAATATAACAAGACATTATATTATCAATTAATTAACTTGCGCCACATCCCATTGATATTATCGACATGCAGAAAGGATTTCAAGAAATATCTGATCTGAATCACCACAGATACAATCCGTATAGAGAAATGTAGTTTACTGTCAATCACACACCCAAGTGTTAGCTATGTATATATACGCTCTGTTACCATCGTACCTATGTATGTATGTATGTATGTATGTGTGTGTGTGTGTGTGTGAATGCATGCATTATATATATGTGTACATGTATGTATGTATGTGAATAGTTTATGTATATTATACACAAATATGACGGAGTTACTTTTGCAGTATCGGTGTTCTATCTTACAATTCCCGTTCACACAAACAATTATATACGAATATTTATTATTGAATATACGATATAACATTTGCAAATTGCCATAAACAGATCTGACACAAGAGTTGTATGAAATAAAAGCAATAAAATATCTAGCAGTAACAAGTAGTAGTAGTAGTAGTAGTAGTATGATGTATTGCCAGATACTGCAGAAGTAATTTACTATCACCCTGTAAATATAATAAACACATGTCAACACGGCAACTCACTAATTAAATACAAATTGTATTTTCAACATAGAACAATTAACTATATAATATGCACCACTATGTTGGATTCTCATACAGCACCTAACAATCTCGATTTTTCAACAGAACAGACGATTCACAGCAAGAAATCTGTAATAGAGAAACACACAATTTACTATACATATATTCACGTATGGATCTATCTATTTACCTGTGGTGCTATGCGACTCAGCAGGATTATTAGAGTTCACGTTATCTTCATTCGTTATTTTATCTGCCGATATATCTAGGTTTGTGTTTGCATTCTTATACGGATCAAGCTCACCTAAATCTAAAAGTGTATTGGTAACGTTATGCTCTATCCTGAAACAAATATTTTACTATATTACATATCACAACTGAAATGAACAGGGGTGAAAGTACTCATGCTTAGCAATGTTACAATGGACTGCACACACACATACACAACTTACAATGTTTTGTTATTTACTTTGGAGAAGTCTTCTGACGTGTCTACACCGTTACGATGTCCGTTACTATGTTGAGGCGTTTCACTATGATTTTCGCCATTTTCTTTAGAAACTACTGATGCCTGATTCTTGAAAGAACCGTTAAATAGTGCTGCTTCCTTCTCGTTCACTTGTTTCTCGTATGCTTCAATAGTTGGTTTGTTATTGGTAGTTTTACTCTCCTCATTCGGATTCTTCTCACTACTGTTCGTATTGTTATCATCCTATGAACAAATGGAAAATATTTAGAAATATATATATACATTGTCCTGTAAACATCATAGTCGTATTACCTTTGGCTGATTGCCTGCGCCCCCTTTGCTGGCCCTAGTTCGAAGCATGATTGCCTCAACTCGTTTTCGTCTCGCTTCACGTTCTTTCTCCTCCTGTTTCAATCGTTCCTGCATCTCAATTCGTTGTTTCTCCGACTCTTCACGTGCTTTTCTCTCCTGTTCCTCTTTCTCCAGCTTCTGTTTCAGTTCTTCTTCGCGTCTAAGTCTTTCTTCTTCCTCCCGTTTCTGTGTTTCTTTTATCGCTTGCGCAAGTCGTTCTTCCTCAGCATGACGTTGTTGTTCAGCCAACATTCGCAACTGTTCTTCTTCTTGTCGTTGACGTTCCATTTCAATGCGATGTTCCTCTTCAATGCGCAGTCTTTCGGCTTCTGCTTGTCGTTCAGCTTCTTCTCTGGCCAGACGTCTTCTTTCGGCCAAAGCAGCTTTTGCTTCTTCCTCAGTAGTGATACGAACCTTGGCTATCATGGATGCGGTCATATCGGCCGATTCCAGGGTTAATTCCTCGTTCTGGGTCTGTTGCGGCTCTGGTTGAGCCTGTTGTTTAGCTTGTTGCGGAGGTTGTGGTTGCTCAACTGGTTTATGTGGTACTTCTTCAGTCTTGGGAACAGGAGCTGGTTCAGCGTGACTGTGTTCCTCGACTGACACTGAAGTAGCAGATTGATTTTCTAGTGATTCCATAACTTTGTCTTGTTGTTCCGTAGCATCAGTGTTCTAAATAAATAATATATATTGTGTGAGTATTATAAATGTGTTGCGAGTCTGTTTGTGAGAACTAACCTTATTAGTAGAAGTTTTCATTTCTTTCTCTTCTACTGTGCTAGTTTCGGTCACTACTGTAGTGGCAGTAGATGTAGTTGACTGTGTTTCTATTGCGGACAGTGGAACTGGAGCTTCCGTACATGGAGACTGGAGTGGTGTGGCTTTTGGCGTGGCTTTCGGCGATGTTTTCGCTACTTTTCCAATCTTCTCCGCAACAACTTTGCCTACGGATGTTTTCCTAGATCTGGGTAGTGGTGGTTTTGTCATTTCAGACTTCTTAGCGTCCGTAGTTGCGGCAGCAGAAGTCTTGTTCGCTTCGTTCGTAACACCAGTGACAGCTATACTAACGGGACGTGGCTTTCGTGGGGCTGCGATTGGTCTTGCGCGGACATTCACTGTTGAAGTGACACTGCTGGTACTCTGTTGACTCAGGGAACTATCCGGTCTAGATGGGCCTAGTCAGAATCATAGAACACATTCAATATTTCTCCTTGCAGTCACCATATGATTAGAGAGACACAATTAGTTATATTTTGTCACCTTATGTAAAGTTGATTCAATTAGTAAATATTCCAAATTAGACTGGTGAAAATAACAAATTTCAAATAATAAAAAAACATTATTGTGTCCAAAATTTCCACCAATATTTCATGTGATACACAATAGATAAATTGATATTAGTTATTAGAATAATAATTGTTTAGATACAATAATTGAAGGAATTGAAGTGTGAAATGGAAGGAAAAAGGATTTTAGAGCATAGAGCCTTCACCTTGTAGAGTCCACTACCAGAATAGACTAAGTCCTTATACCTCTATGTTATTTGCAAACATTACTTCAATACTGTTTAACGATATTCACATGCAGTTCTCTCTGGATTATTACAATAATCGTTGCTTTGGTTTGCTGAAAAATATTTACTTACGTGTCAAAATACACTCGATGAACAGAGACAGAAGTAAGAGAGGTTAGTTTCAATGCTACTAGCATCACACGCGGTATAAATACTCATACTAAGACAATAATGTACTGTAATTTATACTTGTGCGAACTAGTAACAATATATATAGTAGTAGTAGATAAGTAGATAGATACACATATATAGAGACATTTAAGAAGAAGCTGTATGGGCATCAGCAATGTGAGAGCGTGGCTGGTGATGTCCTCTTCTACCTCTGCACATGTGCTTGTGCGTGTGCCTATGTGACTGTGTGTGTACTCCGTCACCACTAACAGAGCAGAAATACGGGTAGCAGAGAAGCGGCAAGTAAGCGAGGCAGAGTCCTGTCTGTATCTGTGTCGTGTGTGAGTGATGTGTCCCGGCCTAGTGACAGCTGTACTTACCTTCGGAGGAGGACGACGGTTCCATGGCGCGCTTCCGTAAGAGGACGGCGCGTGTGGTGCGTGGCGGCGGCATCGGCGGTGCCACAGACAGCTGGTGCATGCTCTTGCTGTCTAGTTTGCGTAGTGGCCGTTGCGGCGGCGGCGGTGCTGTTGCTGCTTGTGAGCTAGCGCCGCCGCTGCTCGCTGACGCGAGTGTCAGCCGTCCGGCGACAACTAAATGACCCATGCTACGACTCATGCTCTTTAAGTTACTGGATGAGGATATGATGGAACTACTACTGGGTGAATTCGAGCGGTGATGGACCTGCTGCTGTGTGTGTTCCAAGACAGCAGGCAGGTCGTTCGTGGGACGTTTCCGCGGTTTAGCCAACTGATCCAGTCGGGACAACGAGTAAGTCCTACCTGGCGATTTCGTAAACGGTTTGCGTGGGGATGTCGAGGCGCTTTCGCGAGTCGGAATTGTCGGCATTAGGTCGGTTCTACGTCGGCCCACATGGCCACTCGCACACCCGGCAGGAATCGTCTCCCCGTTCCCTATCATCAGACAACACACACACGTCCGTGTATAACCGTTATGCATTCAATCATCTGTTTATTATTAACGGGCAACTCTGTTTACCTATCATACTGTTACTAACGTCTATTCCAATATTCACTAACAACTGAGATACTGGTAGTGAATCTAGTGAAATAAGTAATAGGAGCATTCAACAATGCAATATAAATATATATATAGTGTGTACGTATTCAAGCTACAAGTATTTGTGATCAAGGTGACAAGGATAATTGAATCAAGCATCTCTGAACTATATTTCAGTATCTCGTACATAGTGTATAGAGTTAGTATGAGTGTCACAGATAAAGTAATCGCCCTCTATATTTCATGAAGCAGAAATGTTTCGTTACACTACTTATTAGAACACATTGTTGTTATAACTGCACGAAACATTCAAACAGAACACGAATCTAAAACACATCTGTGTTACACGTATAATTACTTCTATATATAAGATATAGCGTTTATATATTTAGTTTGAAATGCAAGTAATTTCGTATTCTAGTATAATATTAAGACATTTCTGTTCAGGATAAATGAGATGACTAAAATTATATATACGTCATTAAACAATGCACATGCCAACACGTTCAACTAAAAATAAAATAACAAAACAATAATGATAACATATTCACGGAGTATATGCAAAATAATGACAAAACATACACAACAAAAAACAGGTAACATTTTCCAAAACCATGCGCTGTAACGTTGATGAAAGCGAAGCCTGGTACAGCAACGTGTCCTACGTGGCCACAAGTGAAGAATGCAATCATTCTCTAGTAGCAACAAAAGAAGAAATGCACGGATGCAGAAGCACAAAGAAGCTGGACAAGTTTCATTTAGAACCGGGATCCTAACTATTATCCATTTCTCACAAATGTCAGATAGATTATGTGAGGTTAGGATCCACGATTACAAGTGACACGGTACGACACGCAATACGCAGAAATAGAGAATAGAGAGAGAGATAGAGTGAAAGAGAGAGAGACACAGACAGAGAAACATCACTGTATAAGTAAGTACCGAGATGTGAAGAAACGCTGCGTGATGTTGAAACTGTAAGAGCAGAGCCATCTGGTTTATTATTTGTTTGTGAAGAAAGGGATTTAACATTGGGACCAGAGGAATCGGGGCTAGGCAATTCTCCCCAATGGAAAACCTCATACATTGAAGTTGACATACGCATATCTGTAAAAAGATAACAAAACCAACTGCAACGTATCTATTTTAACCTAAACTTATATCACCATCATCATTATTATATTAACAGTAGAACGACAGGTTCATTCCGGGTATCGGCATTCTTCCAACAACAATAATTACATATACATGTACGTGTGTATGTGTATATATATATACGTGTATGCAGATGTGTGTGTAGCATGCATTTCATGTGACTGATGTACGGAGCCTAGGATCATTCTATATACAATATCATATATGTATGTGTGTGTTGGCTGTGTGTGTTTTAGATAATAAAGCTAGAATAGAATACTGCATGGTTTGCCTGGTGCTGAAGTGTTCCCTCTGTATGTGTGAATGGCTGTACTGCTGCAACGAAATATACATCGAACCCCTGACAGGTAGGAATCATTCCGGATACATTCAACAGTATCCGTGTCTTCAAGCAAACTGAACCACATACAAATTGCCTGCTCACATTTTACAAAAATATAATAAGTAAACAAAATAGAAAAGAAAATCATGCCAACAAGATCAAGTGTGCTATAATAGTGTGAGATGTAACTCAGGTATCTGGATACATAAGCTTAATTGATTCTGTGTATGTGTGTGTGTGTGTGTGTGCAAAATAGTAAGGATATTAATATATAGAGGTAACTACTTAGAATAAAGCGATTTTCACCAATAGCTCTGCTACTAGACCCCGGCCAGTGTGGAAATATTCTACTAGAATGTATCCAGACACCTTGTTACCGAGATGTCAGGTGTACACATGTCTGTATATGTTTATCAAGGGCTATATGATGTGATTGTGGAATAAAATTGTTAAAACTGGTACTCACCATCTACGGCACTTCTCTCTAGACCACCAGCTGAAGTGGCTCGCTTCTTGGCACCCTCCAATTCACGTTCAGAGGACCTCCTGGTCAGCGGTACAGCAGCGAACATGATATTGTTGGTGGAGGTGGCTCTTCGGTGACCCCAGAAAGAGCCGCCAGTGTCGGCTGGCTCCAACATCCGAGGAGTGGACGAACCAAATGCGAATGCTAGCGAGCCACGTTCATTTTTCTTCTTCAACTCGAACCTCTGTTCACGTTCCATGTTTTTCTTGAGGATGGATTCGCGTCGGTCTCTCTCCGCTTCGTAGATTAGTCTTTTTCTTTCGCCTACTTGCTGTCTTCTATCGTTGTCTCGTAGTCTAAGCTCCTCGATGCGTCTTCGACGTTCCTCCTCTTTCATTTCACGAAAACGTTGAGCGGCTAGCGCTTGTGCCTTTAATTCTTCTAGTTTCTTATGACGTTCCTCATTCTGTTTTTCCCTAAGCATCTTCAAACGTTGTTCCCGTTCTTCGGAACTTTCACTTCGAGCTACAAAAGAGAAATTTCGGAATTAGTAAAAAAAGCAAAATTGATGTTAATAGTACACAAGCTGATACAATGAACGACACATGATTTTAGCAGTAAAACATTGCACAAATCTCATGACATTTCAGCGTTATTTGCACAACACTGTACTAGGAATATGGTAGGGAAATATCATGGTTCTATGTATGTATATTATCATATATATACAAACACCACTAGCACATTTCTAGGAATGTTCGTTAAATATAATATCTATATGTTATCGTAGAACCTCATTCAGTGTATTATGAAATAAATGACAAGTCAAAGGATTTGGTAATATGGTGGTGCGTTTCGTGTGTTACTGTTACAGATTATTGTTTCAGGCCAACTACAAAATCACAATTGAAATGATAACATAATTAGTTTTATTAACGATACAAGCGATTAATGAACGCTTACAGGTAATACAACAATTGAGTGTTATTGTCGAGCGGCACACAATTTTACCTGCTTCTTGTTCAGGACCTATGCAGGCAAACCAATGTAATGTCCCACCTAAAATAGCCATAGTGTTCCACGGCACAGAAACACGTTCAAAACAATATATATTACATGATATATGGTGTATGGAAATATTTACATATATTCTTCAAAGCATGAATGAATGAACTGAATGTGAAACAATGAATGATAGCAACAATTACAAACCTCTATGTGCAGACAATGGACGGTTAGATTTTACATTGACATCTACAGCGCCCGCTGAAAACAAATACATAACTCATAAATTATTTTATTCCTTCATGATGGAATAATGTTAGGAATATGTGTATGTATTACAAGTGATTTACTAAATGTTATACCTACTCTTTATCTACGAAATAACTAAATTAAACTAAACAAAAACAAAAACAGAAACAGAAAATCAAATCAAAATAACCTTATATACTCTAGGTATGTCTCACAAATGTGTGTTTAACGGAAAAGCTAGGTTATATGTGCTGGTGCATTGCACTGGATCTTATTCTCAACACTATTCTTCAGATCATAATTCATAAATCATATAAAACGCTACTACATATATGTATGTTTTATTTCAATGCATTTGAAGCAAGCTGGGCTGGATATAAAAATAATAATAGTACTTTAAGCTTTAAATAAAATGTAGCGTTAAATATACTAAAATATTGTACATATTTAATGAACAAATATAGTTACTATCGAGTCTTTACCAATAATCATTCATTCATTGAATAAGCCAATCATTGTTTTGCTTTTAGAAGCTAATTAACTTTTAAGTCGCACTTACCCCAGCTTACCTCATATTCTCTTATAGTTGTATAAAAATTCTTTATTTCTTATTTATTTTATAATTATTAAAAATATGTTTAAAACTGAATTTTAAAGGCTTTAAAAATCCGTGTCCACGGTTAATCAAATTTTCGTACAACCGCATGCCGAATAAGTGACGCTTTATAATAATAATTAGTCAAGTAAAAAATGAGGTTAGTTTACAAGATATGAAAGAATGCGACCAAGCCAATATGTGAAAGATAATATTTGCTAAGCATCTATTTTTATGAACTTCCTGATTTCTATTCCAATATTACAACACACACACATGTTTCATTACCGGCATATTTCCATTTGAAAGGTAGCCAAACCTTCTTGGCACTAGTGTCACCTGGTAAAAAATATTCCAACTAGACAATTTCAACTCATTCACTTGGAACACAACACAACCTGTCAACGTATCATATTTTCTAACCTAATTTAAAGCGCAAGTTATTGTTATAACTTGAAACTGGACAATTTCAGTGGAGGAAAAAGCACGTCATATTTGCATATTTCAAGTGAATAAAACATCTGGTTAGTCCATGTATTGCTATGGTAACCATCACAGATGTTTTGCGTACGGATGTAGAACATAAGAAAAAGTTGTTATAAGAATAACCATACGATGTGAACAAGTCTGAGAAGAGCTTCAAGTACTTCTTTTATACCGTTAAAAACTGACATTTACATAAATTTTATTTTCAGTTTATGGAGGCACTAACAATTCGTTGAGTTAATATAACATATTGTGAAATATTAACATCACTCTACACTATTTTCTTTTCATAAATTACTCTTAAATTTTTACATAAACTAAATATTCTCACAGATGTATTCTGCTGGTTCAAAAAAACCATAAATTGTTCATACAGATTGTGTTTAGTGAATGTGCTAAGCATTTATTTTATAATGTGAAGTGTACAAGTTATAACAGGTTCATGGTAACGCTTCAATAAGAATCTATGTGTAAACCATGAGAAGCTTCCATAAATATAGCGTTTGATTAATTATATAATATATGCAATAAGATCCCAGAACTGTATCTAAGCATATATTCTTCATGGATGGTTGTGTGTTTATATTCTTATTTATATATAATATGTTCCTAAAGTAAATATTCATTTTTACTGCTATCATTATTCGCTAGAGAACATTTAATTTTTAATTGTAACTGTACAGAGAATAATGTTATGTGTATTGTATTGTAGTTGAAAATAACCACTGGTTTTTGTAAATTAATTTTTTTTAAATGAAATTCTACACAATTTAAGTATAAATGATTTCATAAGGGTGTGCCAAAAAGGCATTGCCAAGGAGCGGTGTTGTGATACACAAATAGACAATAATACAAAACTGCAGGGGTACATAGTAATTTTTTCACTTTTCTCCTTGGAAGAGCTCTGGTTCTATATTTAGAAATGATTGATAGAAATTTTCACTTCATACAATAATAACACATACACACAGTGTTCATTTGATGAATTCATGATTCTAGCTTATTTCCATTGAGAGAGCAACTGTGTAACATAATATATGCTTATACGTAACACACCCATACACCATGCACGACAGATATTTCATTAATTAAAACCACTCCCCACCATTAAATGAGATTAATGCGTAGAAAAGTAACATTATAATGCAGATTTTTTTCTCACTCCGAGTAAATACAGAGAGAAAAAAATTCTTCTTAATATATAGATAAATTATTCGTTACATCATCGAATACAAAGGAAGTTATATGGAATAATTAAATTATGTTCAGAATTAATTCCACAGAAAAAAGCACCGTGTACATTTGAGACTCGTGTTTCAAATGCATTTTTTTTTTTGGAAAAGAATGGAATTTTAATGAGCAAAAAGTATGTAACCACAAGTATTTGTTGAAATTTAAAATGTTAAGGGTTCAATATACTTGATTGATTGAGTTTAGGGTAATATATTGTAGAGGAAATGTATCACATAATAAGATATTACGTATTTAGCTTTGCTTGTAAATGAACGCTTAAATAAACTGGGAAACTACGGGTAACAATACAATCGTACATGAAGCATTACGTACATATACGTACATGGTTTGAGTGAACAAGCTTGTATTCTAAGGTCATACACTGAAAGAATGTGTGAGGTATGTATTAGTGAGTCATTCGCTGTTCTTACCGACAGAGTAATAACACACACACACACACACACACATGTACAAGGGCCCAAACACCTGACAAACTAGTGAAGATAGTGCAATCAACTGAAATACATGGAATAATTAACTTAATTACTCACCGAATGACCTGAATTATTCAGGAATTTTTCATACAACTACCGCGGTACACACACATACATATAACTATATTTAATATACATGATTGTTACGCTCCTATAGACCAGTGGTACTGAAACATTATTATTCATATCTGGATTTCTCTACGTCACATTCATTTGAAACTTAACTAATTTATCACACAACTAAGATGGCAAGTATATGAATTATGAACAGTATGTTGAGCAGCGCTGGTGCAGTCATGTGTTTATAAAGTAACATAATTTACCTACAGGTTATGATGCATATCGATTAGTTGAACAAGATAACGACAGGTTAGTTACTATGTATATAGTGTCAGGTATATATATACATATACAATTTAGGTTACGATATTCGTGTATGGATTATATTATAGTAAGACATATACATTGTGTCAGTATTCTCAAGATGAATATCCTAACCTCAATGTGAAATTGTCACTTGACTTTGTATCGATTTTCATTCGGGAAACATGCGTCACATATTCAATTTGTAACAAGAGTGATTTTGCGAGTTTCAACATGCCAGCCAAATACATCAACAAAGCAGATGTGTTCTGTAACAGAATTATACGAAACCGCACCACGGTAATATTTGGGACATTGCACCCGAAATAGTGTAATGTTTTTTTCGCACTAAATTGATAATAGAAAATTTCCTACTTTCAAATCCCACTCACTATTCTAAATCAAACACAATATTATGTTCCTGTCGGCATGTTTATTAAATGTCAGAAAATAAATGATAAATACATGTTTAGTTATTAGTTATTATACAGAAAGAAAACATTAAACTATTCAACTAACAACAGTTTTTCTCTGACATCATAAAAATGATATCATCAGAAGTGTATCATATTTTTTTATAGTCATAACATAAATAAAAATTATATTAGACAAACCTAACCAACATATTTGCAAGTTTGCTAATAAAACAACTGTTAATTGTATATTGTACAACCGGCTTCTGTATATGACAGCTGAGTTTGACTGAAGTAAACATATGGTTTAAGGAATGATTATCGTCAGAGATATGTATAACTATGAGCATCTAGTGCTGGCCAAAATAATTCTGGCACAGAGAGTTGTGAGTGACCGTCATTTAGAATAACAGTAAACAAACCTTGCCCAATGTGAAACATTGATAGCGGTTTTATATTGAATATGGTACGAATTCATATCGGACACGTCACCGTCAAATATTTAATTGTTCCTTATACACTCAATGTTATGTTGTGAATTGTTAACGCGCGAGTTGTGACCATGAAATGTGAAATAGTATATAATATTTATATACTTATACATACATATGCACGTTACATACGACCGTATATACATATGGAATAATCTATATTGAATAAATTTTCAATTAACATATAGTATATGTATTTATGAGAGGGCATAGGTCAAATTTTGATAGTGATTAGCTGTTATAACGAGCTGTTCGATAAGGCTATCTGTATGCAATAATATCGAGATACACCTCTCTATGTATTCATATTTATGTACATATATCATTGCAAACAAATCAATTTTAGTATAAAAACAAACTGTTATTTCACTACAATAGTTTTTCTTATCATCACGTAATAAATATTGGAATTTAGGAAAAACCCCTTTTTATCATCTAATATTTTTCATAATCAAATCTTTCAATACGGCTCTGCATGCAATATTTGACTTTAGTTGCATGTATAATCTAACCTCTAACCTTATTTCACACAAACTGCAAATAAACTAACAAAAAAACCATTTGATTCAAGTACACACACGTACAGGAAAGCAACGTAATCAATAAAAAAAATCATTACGCTACGCTAAATCAGTTTGCTTTAGTACATGGTAAATTTTAACGACAATTTTCAAGTGATAGCAAGACATGTTCAACGTTTTCTGTATTTCCGTTTAGTAGAAATAATTTTTCTATTGATTTCAGCTGTCAAAACATGAACAAGAGAGAATAATTCTAGTTCGTTCGGTTGTCACACGTGCATAAGAGTATGTTTTTTGACATTTTACGACCTATATTAAAAGAGAAAATCAATAAAACGGTACGTCGTAGCAGTAGTGTACAGGATTTACGAAATAACATTTTAATTGCGAATCTAATTATAATTTTACTAGTGACATAAACCCTTGACGTTGTGATTGGTTGGAACATGTTCGTTCTAGCACGTAGTTTGTAGGTGTGAACGTGCTCTTAGGACGTGAGCACAAGTTAGAGATGCATATACATATGACCGGATATACATACAGTGATGATGATGATTCGATTAGAATAGCGGACGATTATAAGACGGAGTTAGAAAGACAACAGCTGGGCTAGAATTTAATAATAAAAATCAGCGGAGCCGGACTGTTAAGCCTGAATCTACTCTCTATTCTGTTACTCACCTCTCGTGTCAAATTAACAACGGATATGTCATTGATAAAAGAAAGTAACTCTGTAGAACATTGACACGCTTTATAGCCACGCGGAATCCTAACTTTTTCACTTACAATATCTGCCTATCTACCTACAAACAACTACCTGCCTTTTTTTCATATTTTAATACACTTTTTCGCTAAACATAAACGAACAAAAAAAAATTCCCATTTAATGACAAACATTCAAAATCTAAAAGCTTTTAAATTTTCATCGAAATATACTGACAAACAAAGTTCGGAATTAATCATATTTAAACATGAAAACAGTGTTGCTAAAAATAAATCCGAACTAAATATCAATCTACGTTCCATCCATTTGCAAAGCAACTTATTTCATCCTGATATAACGATTTCACTTTTAACATTTTGGCATTATGCCTGCAGGTTTTAAAAGTCAAAATTAAATTTCCCTTAATTATGTGTAGTTCCAAAGTCCCTTGAACAAACTAAGCATCAGAAATATTGCAATATGTAACAATATTTATATACATATATAACGAGAATTTAATGATACAACTTCCTATTTCCTGTCGGCTGAAATACATATCGAAATATACAATTTGTGCAATAAAATATCACAGTTTCTATTGGAAACACTATTTCAAGTTTTTTTTTTTATTATTCACGGTAAAAATCAATTAACTCGTGTATTAATAACTTCCGCGTAAGAAAATATAATTAAAAATTATTTTCTAGCCAAACAGTTTTCAGGCTAATACAAAATTTTATTTCTAAAAACTGTACACTTGTACTTGGTTACTGAAATTAATAAATACGAAACCATTATAGCATGAGATTAAATTCTATAGTTTAATATAATTGAAGGCTTATGCAAGAAATATAATCACTAGTTTCATTTCGTAGTGGTAAATTCAGGTGTAAAAGTATAAATAACTAATACATGTATCTGTCTGAGATGAAATGATGAAATATAATATATATAATCATTGTTCTGTGCATACAGCTTTAAGTAAACTAACTGAATATAAGATAATGCTGTTGTTGTTGGCTGTGAGACAAACGTAGAGAGTATGTATGAAGCAGTATGTTGTCTATAGGTGAGTAGGTGTATTGTGTCAAGTGATGTCTGTACTCACACAGCCAAACATTGCCCATAGGAGCAGCATGCATGAGTCTCGGGTCAAAATCCAATCCAGCAAGATCCTTCTGTAACCGGGTACTATCCATTGCTAACGCTCTCTCTGGCAGAAGGAACAAGTGATCTATCTCGTCGAGCACGCTGCTCGAATCGTTCTGGGGTTGAATCACTCTTAACATTATGTCGTCAAACCACGGCACGGATCATAGTATTGTTATAATCGGTACAAACACACGAATATTCACTATACTACTATATATATTTACGGGTGACTAGTAAGCACTTCTGACTATATATATTAATGTGTATGTGTGTGCATATATATAGCACACACTATGCGAAATCACACGAATGGCGACGTACACAACAAGAACCGCGTTCCGTGGACGCAAGCCAGCGAAACACTGAACACAGACAGGACAGACGACCAATGACGCCGCGATGTACTCACTACAACATAGTGCTCTCTCTCTCTCGGGCGCGCGAGCTCTACCACCTCCCACAAGTCTCCTCACAACTATAACATAGCTATACTCAATTATATTACTCAGCTAGCTTGTACATTTAAATATTCATGAAATAATATTTTGTCTGAGACAATGCTGTTTGCGAGGAATGAAAATTATAGATTGAAACAATGAATATCTAATCAATCTCACAGTCAGGCATTGTTACAGTGTACGTAAACAAACTAATTTGACGTCGATAATGTTCTTTTTTTTACTGGCAGATTAAATATAATCCCAGATTATGCAACTCAACATGCAACATTTTATTATGTAAACAACAGTTTATCACAAAACAGCATACATTTTCGATGTAACACAATTTCAATATTTAAAGAAATAATAATTATAAAATTTTATTTTATTTTGTTATTAAAATAAATAGAACAGCTTTTCTTTTGCAATAAAAATATAACTGAAAATTAAATCAATACGAAAAAAGTGTTTTTATTTTACATTATTTGTCATTAAAATGTCATCATTTCTTAATCGATTTTTGCGTTAGGCCACCGTTTTTTTACAATTCCAAACGTGTGCGTAAGAAACAGAAGAACAGTCTCCTATGTCTTACATATTTATAACTAAGCGAAATATAATATTAGTATTCAGTGGCGTAACAGAAGGGGAGGATTGCATGGGCGTCTGATGCAGTGACATTGCAGTCACAACAGGAAAAGGTCTTACATATTGAAACATTGTTTTTGCTCAGTGGTGCACTTTTATCTCAGATTCCTCTGATTTTATGTACGCCACTGCTCTTTTGATAATGTACTAATTATTACACAGCATAATTTCTTGCTTTGCTCATACAATTAGGTGGTATTCTTTGTAATGCAACCAGATATTCTTTGCTAGGGTTTCAAAGAATGTTGTAAACAGAAGTGAAATTGAATCTATATATCTATCTTAACAGTGTATTATGAACAGTGTCAAGCTTAATTCGATATTGTCTACTTTGATCTTAGGTCAAATATGTTCAGTGTCCTTGTAACTCGACATATATATGTATAAATTATGTCCAATCGATGACCTAAAGACACAATTGTAGTGTCAAATATGAAACAGAATTTCAAGACTGAATTGTCTAGTATAATTACTAATATAATACAAAATTTAGAAATCCAGTTAAGCAATCAGTGCAATAAATAATGAGATTATATTTACTATATGTTAGTTGTGTTGATATCTCTATTGACTATATACATACATATGTATTCCACATGTTAGAAAAGAGAAATATATTCTTGTTAAAATTTTAATTGGCCCAGTTTTGTTTTCAACACACTAACTTAAACGTTCTAAATACGGAAACACTCAGACACGTGTAATTAATTTTAATTCAAACAATAATAATTAAATGAAATATAATTAAAAGTGCAATAACTTATTCCGGAATTGTCTATACGTCATAGTCATTTAATACAAATATAATTCATCATTCTCGTTGTCAGACACGAAACACAGCAAGTAACTGTACACATGGTAACTG
>JAGJTL010000132.1:984902-1011915 GCA_022063505.1 Calosoma granatense
TTATTTATAATTATATACAAACCATTTTTATATATAAAATTATCGAGCATATTCGCGCAAAGCGTTACGTTTATATTACGTATAATATAGCGAAAACACATGTATACAAAAAATAGAATTATTTATACAGTAAATATGCTCGTTGTCTATGAATTGCATTGACGTCTAAGTTATGAACGATAATAAATAACGTTATGAAACATAAATACAACACTCGCTTATTTCGAATCATATAAAACAAAGAGTACTATGTCTGCTGAAGAAAATATGACATAGATTTAACGCAATCCGCGCCTGCGCAAACCCTTTTATATCATTTCATCAATCAAGAATCGAATCACAAGTAAATGTTGAATAGAAGTAAAGTAAATGAAAAAATAAGGGTTTATTTCAGGCAGCGAATATAAAACAAACACAGACTAAAGTTACGACGAACACTTATCATATCAAGTCTTTAATACACTGAAATTAATATGTAAATGTGTATATGTTAGACGACTTGACAATCATGTTTACCAGTATATATTCTCAGTCTACAAAATGACAGCTGCAATAATCATTTCTTCTTCCTATTTCAATTCAATAGACACAAGCACTTAAGGAAAAAGAAAATGATTATCATTCTCTAAATATAGACTTAACATTGATTGTCAAGTGTCATCAACACACATTTACACATAACGGAAAAAACTAAATGTTACTCACTTATTTATCCGGTAAATATTATAAACAATGTACAGAAACAATCAGAATTAAGGAATATTTAAAAATCTTACAACATAAATGAGATATCATCTCGGAATCACGGATTGCTTATTCAATAAAAACTACAATTAAATTAAAATTCGCATACGACTGTAATTATGATAAATTGGGAGTTAATTTTCCTGTTCCACGGTGTTGGTGGTGGTATTATCAGGATCACTGTCTGGAGCAGGTGTAGCTCCATTATATGCGACAGGGGAATCATTTCTATCCATCATACTGTACACATCTTCCTGTTGGAACAACAAGAAATATGGTTAATTCATATGCAACATACTGGTGTACAACAGATAGCGATATTTATGTAACACTTACAAGCATGTTCAGATCTACAGTGTGTGTCTGAATGGTATGGGATTCGTCTAGATTAATGGTCGGGTTCAGTTTCTTCAGGCCCGAACCTGCACGATGGCATTCCTTTGGTGCACTTTGTGGTGTTGTAAATAACGTTCTGTTAACAATAATTGCGAACGGATTCATCCATTCCACACAGTCTTGTATCTTCTCCCACACGAAACCTACAGAAGATAGACTCCATTAAACATACTGTTCCTGTACGTGTTAATACTTGTAGAACAAAACTCAGACTAACATGATATTTCTAACAAAACTGTTACGAAATAAGTATTGTATAATATGCTTACCCGATACATAGAGAGCCTTTTCTCGATTAAAGACGTAATAAATAACAGAAGCCGCAATCACACTGTACTGAAACTGGAGCATTCCATCGTCTAATGAACACAAGTCTACCAGTTGCGACGCGCGCATGAATGTGTATCCGGAGTACTGCGGGAATATGAACTCATCGTTCTTCGTTCCTCTGTTTATCGGATCTCGAATATAAACCTTGCCGTAGCACATCTGCAGGTATAGATAGAGCCAACTGCTAACTGTCATAGGATTAACATCCCATCTGAGTTCTGTCAGGATAGCCATCTCTGTTAATAGCATCTCCTGTTCGGTACAGGCACCGTCAGTCACATATGCCAGTTCCATCAGCTTAGGTGGATACACCTCCTCAACTTTAGCGGCAATGAACAGGCTGGTTATACCCAACAACTGAAGCTGATGCTTCGGCAATATATCAATGCGACTCAGGTATCGATCAACGTAGTCAATTGCAAGGTAATAGGTAACCCTTCGCAATTTGTAAACCTCACAAACCTAGCAGACAGACAAAACAATGTTATATTCAATGTTAAGATAGTTATAAATACATAATACACATGCGCACAGACACTTACTTCCATGATCCAATCGAATAAGATGGCTCTCATGCGAGGAGTAAGGTTAGGATGTTTCCTGAAGACATCTGGGTCGCGCTCCTTGATGCCAATGTCCTCTTTGAAGCACATGAGAAGGGACAGCTCGACTGCGTCTGCCCACGAGACTGCTGGCAGGGGTATATCACGAATTCTGATCGGTGTCAGGGGTGCAGGTTTCACATCATCCTTTCCTGTTTCTTCCTTAGCCTTTCGCTTCTTACTGACAACACTATGCGGAGTCTGTTCACCGAGTTGCGAATCATCGGCTTTTGATGGTTCGTCTTTATCGTCGGTAATGTGATCTTCCTTTAACGGTGAAGTTTGTTCTTGTGGCTCATCTAATACTGGTGGTTCGATGTCTTCGCTAATTGACTGTGAATGTCGGGTAAATATAAGTATATGTGATTACAATATTACATAAGGAATGAAGTTGTTCTCCAAGAAAGATCCTTACAGATATTTTAAGTAATTGCAAAGATACTAAGTATTGTTTATTCTATTATTTATATTGTAATTTATAAAGGAATCATTACGTCTACAAAGTGTTAAGCTATATGAAATATTTATCAATTGTTGCTGTATTTAAAATAAAACTATAGAAATTTATTCAAAGTACTTTGATTATTATACCAGTGTAAGCTATGTATTTTTATTAGGAATAATGTACGATGGAAACTAAGTACAATAGTTGTTATACAATACATACTTCTGCCAGCGAGTTCTCAGATGCAGAGGCTGAGGTGTTACCGCTAGTTTCATCCGTGGAGTTGGAGTAACTACACAGTAGGTATTTACAGTATGGTACAGTCACGCGAGCCATCCTCGTTTCATCATCGCGGCCGCAACAAACTGTAATACTCCATTTGTCCTCCTCCTCATCATCACGTTTTCTTTTGCTGTATATTTAAAAAATAAATATAACTAACCATGAAACAAAACTATAGTATACCAAATATTATTTTCAATATATTCTACAATGAATTAATGTAAGTGTCAATATAAATATTGAAACTTACCCATATTTGACTCGATTGTCAGTTTGTTCTTTGGAATTCATGGCAGAGTAACTGAACGAGCATCTAGAAAGAGAAATTTAAAATAATTTCACATGTTCAAACATGGCTACCGACAACGTGCATGAAAAATTAAAACACAATAAGTTAATTATTATTTTTGGAAGCAATGTATTATTGTTACAGGTAAATGCATTAAATAAGATAGAAATTATATAAAATCACAGTACACAATAACAATGACTTGTTGCTTTTTGAATTTGCTCCGAAAAACTGTTGCTTGTCTGTACGTAAAATACAGACTGTCTGCTGTGCACTGCACTGAAAATCAATAAAATCTGGGGGCACGGAATTTTTCTGGCGGTAAAACTTGGCGCGAAATAAAAGAGAAAAATTTGTTACCAAATATAAAATGAAAAAGTTCAGAACAAGAACACTGTGAATACAAAAATTCAGCTGATTCGGTTTTGAACTAGACAATTTGTCCTGAATTCAAATTCAAACCATAAATGAAAGTATAAATCAATATCTATTTCTTATACCAAAATCATACTGATAAATAGATATACAAATAAAATATTGTTTTTCTTTCTGTCATAAAAGTTATTCACTGTTCTTAATTATTTTTTTAGTTCGTGCAGAAACTTTGACGTCACCCGTTGTATATACGTTCACACGTTGCAATTAATTAGTGTAATATGAATAAGGAATATTTAGTGTGATTAATTGATAATACAAGTGTGAGTATTGTACCAGTATTTATCGGATGTGCTTTGGCGCGAAAATAAGGCGCGATTACTTTATATGTACAAGTTGCACCTGACCAATTGAAAGCGAGTACGAGCAACTTTGCGCATGCGTAGCGCAGGCGGTAGTCTAGCATTGTGACTAACATATACGCCGCTGCCACCAAACATGTGTCGACACGGTTGCCTGCGCTGCCACGGGAAGTCATCGATGCATATATATATTTTCCCCACACCTTTCAAAGTTTCATGCAAATTATCTAGTTCTGAACAACTGTATCCTATTTGTTCATATCCGATTGTAATAAATTTTCTACCCTTATAACTCAAAAAAAATGTGAAAAGTGTATGTACCATATTTTGACAGATAGAAATACTGTATTTAGGTTATAAAAATAAAATTTAATGTTTTAAATATTTAAATACATTATCGTAGCATATTATTTATATAATAGTTTTGTTTTTGAAGAACTAATAACAGGCAAATATAACAATCGCAAAATAATTCTACACAATTTGGGTAGATTTTTTTGTTTGGTAAATTCTAAATCTTTCTATTTTAACAGCTTATAAGAAATAGAATTTATATTTATGATAATGTACAGCTATTGTAATAAAAACATGCAGCAAAATAATCATATATATTCAAACGATTTAAAAATAGATAGTGAATCTATTGAATTTTGTATTCTGATTAGATTCAATGGTTTAAGAATATGAGCAGAGGAAAGTAGTATGTTTACATCCTGAAACAATACTGTACAAAACTGTACATAATTATATTATCTACAATATTGACACTTTATATATGAACTGCAGTGGAGTAAGTAGAAATTTTATTGTATATAACATGTCTAATATTATTATTATCTATACACTAACATAAATCTAAAATCTACTTGTGTATTATCTTGTATTTGCTTTGCCCTGAAAACTAACCCCCACAATCAGAATATAGTATTATAATATAAAACTAAGTAATACAGAATATATTTACATATTCTTATATCTCATGTCATTATAGTACGTTGTTTTAACCACCCAAATACAGGGTAAAACTATAGTAATCAATCACTAATTAATTTAAATGTGGAATCCCGCCAGAATCAACAATTTTGCCGCCCTATTCCCTGTTCAATTTTAGCTCTCATCTGTACCTACCGACCAATATTTCCTATATTTACAGACACACTCGCGAGTTTAATGAATTTAGAATTACAAGAACTAAATAGCATGCACAGAATATTACAAATCTATTGAACAAATCACCCCCAAACCCAAGAATAGATAGTTGAGTACGTGTACAATTTGCATGGCTCTTATAAAGTAGTAAAATAATATATAACCCATACAAAATAGAAAACTAGAATATTTATAGTTTTATAAATACATTAAAGAGTCAAGAAACAATATGACACATAGGTAATTTAATAATATAAAATATTTAAAGACCGCCAAAAGTGGACCTCCCAAGTAAGGTTATACCGCGCGAAAAATGTTCAATGTCCCTTTATTTAATGAATCTAAAGTATGAAATTTATGAAAAATATATAGAAATGTAGCTAAATAACTAAAGTATCATTATTCACTTTTATTTTGTTCAAAAGTAGCCGAATAATAATTTATTAAAAACAAAGCGAGGGAAATTCTGGCGGGTAAACACCATAGGTTACCACGTAGATATTTCGTCCAAATTGTAAGAGATATATTTCCTAGTTTTGTAGAACATTTTCCTCGTATTTAAACAAGAGAATAGCAACAAATTACCGTATGGTTTGTTTGTAAATAAATAGAAAATCTGTTTACTAGCGTCAGGTGTAGCTGATCACACATTACGAGTAAAATTCAGATGATGTTCGAGGGAACTAATATTTATTTAATTTTACTTACAAAAGAATGTGTCGCTTATCAATAATTTGTACAAAAACACTAATGTTTCATTCAAAAACTATACACAAATTCACTATTGTTCACGCACGCACAACACGACACATTACTCGCTAATCACCACCAACGACTAACCCTGTTGCTGTTCCATGCTACGGAGCAGGCAACTTCAAGCCATACGGAGGTAATCCAGCTCGCTGATTGGTTGGAATCCTCCGCGCTCAGCTGGTGCTCAGCTGATCGTTGTAGTTATGCGCAGCCATTTAACTTACCAACAGTGCTATGTTGGTTGCAACAATTTGGGGGTAATTCCAGGAATTCCATATTCCATAAGTGTATTGCAATAAATAATTCACAATTTCTTTTATATTAAAATTAAGTTTGACAAAAATATAACTCCTTCGTTCTAAACTAAAGATTTAACAAAGATATGTGAGTTACTAGATATACCATGTTTTAAATATATATAATATTGGTTGTGCAAATTTTCAAGACATGTTTTGGTAAATTTGATTAATATATAAGCACCACATATTTAGAAATAGTCACCTAAAAATTTATTCAAAATCTCTACACAAAACATGTTATACAAACTATAAAAATCATTAAAAAAAATATGGTATACAAGTACATAAAACTAAACATATTACATGAAAAGTAAAAAAAAATACTATAACCACTACTAAAATATTCCAAGTAATACATTGAAAAATATTGTAACATCATTAATATCGTATTACCTTGTTGGTCTTTGTAATACTAAACAATTAATTACAACCACTGGCTGTGTTAATTGTCATATAAGAAATAAAATAGAAATCATTTGTTTTCTGAATTAAGTCATCACAAAGTACAGGTCTTGTATAGCTACGATGGTAGATCAAAAAATAAAAAGACAACTGACATTTTTATTTTTCGATTTACTTTCTTATATACATACACATATTTCCTCATTCCTTGTATATTCCCAGACTTGTATCAGAAAAATGTCATATGTATTATAAAAATGTTCATTCATATATATGTAAAAAAAAGTAGTATGTAATAAAAATAAAACGATTCTTTATCATGTACACTGTTTTATTCAATATAAATATGTTATACCCAATACTGATTCTTGCGCAGCATGAGATTAGTGTTGTGATTGGAGTACGTGGGTTCTGATGTATCGTAGCTGCTCCAGTCTTCAGTCTGATCGTCGGACGCCCCGTACGGATAGCGTGCATGTACGTCTAGCTCGGAGTTACCCAGCGAGTCTACAGGACGCAACAGTGTCACCTTGCACTGCGGCACAGAGAGCGCAGCTGCAGGAGTCTGCGCAGTGAGCGCCGTTGGGATAGATATGTTATCAGGTATGTAGCGTTTAGTGTACGGAGACGTAGACATAAGCTGATCTGGCGGTTTCGGTAACTGAACTGTCTGCACACATTTACTTTTATCCGAATCCATGCAATGGAAATGTCTACACTTGATCACAACTAACACAGTAATACCACACACAATGATACCAGTGATTACAGTCAGCACGAGGAAATAATCATTCTTCAAATTGGGACTAGCCATATGCATCTCCCCTTCATGGCCTGCTGGATCCCGTGGTTCTTGTAAATTCGTTTTAGATTTATTCGACGAACTCGGTAAGATCTTAAAGCGTATCTCACCGACACCCGGTTGAAAAATACTGGTTGACAGCATGAAAACAAGTCGCTCTTCTTGTCCTTTCAAGTTACCTTTAACAGTGGAGGCAACGTAATAGATTAATCCACTTTTTATCTCTTCATGTGTGAACGACTCGACGGCATTATCAACAACATTCCGTTTCTCACCGGAACTTCGAATAATCTTACGCATTTCACCATGCTGCGGTTTCTGCATCAGTACATATTTCGGGTTACTACTGGTTAGTTTTGCCAGCGGTGTTGCATCTAATATACTCAAAGTAAACTTGATCTTTGAACCGGAGACAACAGATAAGTTTCCAATCTGCATCAATGGTTGTACTTTGACGTTAACATCAACAACTGTTCCGATATTTTTTCCCTCACTAGCTACACCGACAAACACTTTGAAGGTATCATTTGCGCTTGACATATCAGTTTGCATGTACATAACACTTTTTTCATCTAAATCCGTGTATGTGAATTTATTCGTTGACACATCACGAACATAAATCACACCATAATTCGGTAGTTTGGTGACAGTGAAATAAATCCGATTCTTATTTGCATTTGTGTGAATAGCAACTTGATTCACGGATAACGAAGCAACGTTAGATCCTTGCTGCAGATATATTGGCATACCAGTGGTGACATTTATAATTACCGGTAATATCTGTATATTAAATACGGTATATTCAGGTTTAAACTTGCCGTCCCAGACACGAAAGTAGAACGTTGTTTGTAAAGAACTGCCTGAATGTATATATACTATTCTGTTTGCATCTATATCGGCTTGTGAGAACTTATTCACAACAGAAATATCCTGGCCATTTTCTTTATTTATCACTTGTACAACTTGTCCTTCAGACGGGCCTGTTATAACATCATACTTTAGTTCAGAAGGTTCGGTGTCCATATCTTCTGTGAGTAAATCATTTCTCGTGATTGTGTAGTTCTCGCCTTGTACTACGGTTATTTTTGGTGCCATTGTAATCAATTTAAACGGTTGATCATTAATGGGACTGACTTTTATAACCAGTGTTACATTGCATAACGTTATGTAGCCGGGTATGAGGAATAATGATAGTATTACAGTATCATTTAAAGAATCGGAATGATCGTGTTGGTACTTGATCTGTCCAGATTCAATCTGTGCCTGGGTGAAGACTGTAGTGTTTGTATTCTCGGGCAGAAATATATATCCGTGCGATGGTTGTGAAGCTGCTAAATGAATTATAGGAGCACTAAGACCTGTATGACTCTCTAGGAAAGTGATTACTTCAGATAGATTCAGTTGTATGTTTGTTAGTCCACCTTCGATAACTTCTATCTTCGGCACAGTAATATAAGAATCTAATCCACCACTAGACACTGAGATATCCACCAACATTTTCTGTAAAAGCGTACACATAAAAACTCCGTATGTATCAGTCAAATACAAACTTACTTTATTGAATATGGTTGTTGCCAGATGTGCATGGATGTTGAAAACGAAAAAGTCATTCGCGTACAGGCCTGCAAATGGATGTGTATGCTCGTAGAATACTTTACTCGCATTCACATCGGCTTGGGTGAAACTGTGCACGATCTTGAAGTTGTTAGCAGTCTCTGTTTCCATCATGAGTCTGCCTAAATTTGGTGGTGTGTTTACTTCATAAGTGATCTTTCTGTCAAGATCAGTGGCGATAGAAAGCAAATGATCTGTACTGATGAATGTACGATGCAAGGGAAATACATGAATATTTGCTAGTTTAGAGAGTGTTAACTTGACGGGTCGAGTTGTAACTACAAATGGACGTTCCTTTGTGATATGTAATCCATCACTAACGGTGAAGACAAATTTTGCTTCAGATCCATCTAGAAATCATATGTATAATACAGATAGTTGTATTTTGCTTTACTTAAAAGTAGGTTTAAATCTGCTGTGAAGTAAAGGCGGTTTTTGTAATTTTAACTTGTAAAAAGAATACATAGATAGTTGAACAGAACTATATCTAATACTGTACTTACTTGTATGTTTGAACATAACCTGGTTATTATCAATATCATCTTGTGTAAAGGTTTGTACTGAATATTCTGGATGATTTTTCATAGTTACATTACCCCACCAACAAGCAACAATGGTATATGTCAAAGTTTCTTTAGGTTTGTCATTATCCACAGCACCTGTTTGTAATAACAATTTAACATAATACTAAATAACAAACAAGTTATAACTGGTATACGTGCCTAACATTTCATTAGTAATAGTAGCAATACCACCTTCCCACATACGTAACCCGGTATTGTTTACAATGCTTGGAATTTGATCATTTACTGGAAGTATTTTAAAATTAACAACAGCAGGTATACTTCTCTTTTGTCCTGCTAAAGCTACTAATGACAATTCGTCTTTAAAATGTTCACTATTATCATGAGAATACTGTAACAAAATATTACAATCATTGAGCGAACATGAATAATGAAGTTTGAATGTCATTCTAACTAAATTATTCCTTCCAAAACCTACCGCAGTTCAGTCTTACCTTAAGTAAACCATTCTCTAAATCTTTGTGCGAAAAATTATTAGATAAATGACACTGATTGTTCTTCTTAAGGCATCCATGTTTAACCGGTTGTATGATTAAATAATCTGTCACTTTGTTCTTATAGTAATCAGTCAATACGAATAGGTTTGTTGAACTGAGCACAGCTTCTGATCCTTCGTGTACTTCTAACACAGTGCTGCCCAAGTACAAATGTTCGGGTACAACAATAATATTTAGTACAATATTGTTGTACCACACTATACCATTCGTCACATTAAATACGATATAATCTCGAGTTTCATTTGCACTGGACTGTACATAACGTACTTGGTTCGAGTTTATTGTGTCTTGGGTGAATTGTTTGTTAGTGTCAAATATGTTCTGTTTGGTTAGGGAATCGGATTCAATGTCGAGGTAGCCATATTGAGGTGGTTGTACGACATAATAAGTGATTACTTTAGCTGGTACGTGATACTGTACTACCTGTAAAGATGACAGTAGAATTTAGTAATATTATACAGTTAAATAAATACAAGAATAATTAACCTCTAAGTTTTCTTTGATAATTGGAATACTAGTCGATTCCTCTACATATAACGTATGATTTGCGACCAACATTAATGGTCTCCAGTAACTAGCTGGAAGGATTCTAAAACTTAAAGTGACTTCATTGCTGGTTTCCTGGCAGTGAATTTTAAGTTTCAGTTCATCTGAAGGCATAGTACTGCCGTCATGTTTGTACATAACCCTTGCAGTATTAACGTCATGTTGTGTGAACTGTTTCACACCCTGTAGATGAACAGAATACAACTTAATATACCTGTTGACGTGATGTAATAATTCCACTTACTTGATCACTATTGCCCAGTACAATTTTTCCATACTGAGGTCTACTGATCACTTCATATACAATATTATCATCTTTTGTATTTAAATTCGTCACCACTTGTAACTCATCAGATGTGATCAGAATAGATTTGTTTTGTTCCAATACATTTTTGCGTGGTTTAAGTACTTTTATAAACGGAGTTGATGCTCGTACTTCTAAATATCCATTCACATTGAATTGTCCATCAGATACCCAAAATTTAATTTTCCCGTAACTCTCGCCCCGATGTTTGAACAATATCGCTTTGTTGTTTAAATCTTCTTGGTTAAACTCGAATATCTGTTCGTCAGGACCGTTGACGCGGTATAGTGCACCGTTTGGTACTTCTCTACAGGAATACACTATACTTGAAGGTTTCGTATCAATGTCAGCATCAGAGTATGAAAAATCATCGCTTGTTATCAACTTTTTACCACCAGTTACAACATGTAATACTTTATCAACTTTACGAACAGGACTATTGTCATTCTTTAATAATATATCAATATATATTTCTCCACTATACTGTACATTTTCATTCTCCTTTGAGAGGGCTAAAAACTTGAACGCGTCATTTTGGCTCTCTGAATCATCGTGAACATAGATAACAGCACTGTTAAGCAAATCTTGTGATGTGAAGTACACACTGTTATTGGGTAGATTTTTATCTGTCACTAATATAACACCATGCTTGGGTTTCTGGGTAATATTGAAGGTAAAATCTTTGACAGTATCAATTGTGAGGTTTAAATTCATAGCTGTAATATTGACTTTGGAACCTTCATCAACTTGAATTGGTTTCAGTTGAGCTCGTACTTTCGATGACAATTCTGAACCAGAATTATACGTGAATGTTATGTTAACTCTTAAATGTTCGCATCCCGGCGCAGATACAGAAAGTGTTACACTGTCAGTGAAATTTGAGAATGATCTCCTGTACAGTTTGTATAGAATATTGTTAGAATTGATATCTTCCTGGGTAAAACTATGTCCGACATGCATTCGATGTTTTGAATGCAGTACTAAGGATCCATACATTGGCATTTTGGTGATTCGATACATTATATACATTGGATTAGTCCACAATGGTTTGGTTCTGTATGATAGTATATTACTTGTCAATATTACTTCTGTATTAGTGTGCAAAATAACTGGATTTCTATGGACTTCGATTAAATTTAATTTTGTAAATGTCATTCGAAAGCTATAAGTTGTAGAGTTGACATTTCTAACTGATGCGAAAAACTAGAATTACAATTATTGATTTTTAATGCCATTCCTGTTTAGGGCTTTAATTCTAAGGTTTACCTTAAATTCATCATGGCTTGGTGATCCGCTGTTATGCCGGTACCTTACTCTATGTTGTTGTAATTCATTGTTAGAAAATGAAGTGACACTATCCCATTTATCATGTCGCTCTACTTCCACAACTCCATGTCGAGGCGGCGTCACAATAGAATATTTCACATTAGCTAATGAACGCTTCACATTGGACACCAAGGATAAGTTGTACGGTGTAATGAGGACTGCTGAATCACGTACCAACATTACACCAGTATTGTTCTCTAGCCGCAAGTTTTGTGCATACGTTGAAATACGTAGAAAAGCTACTTTACTGTTCTCTATTCCGTCTGACACTTGTAAAGCTAGGTTAGAATTCGTGATAAAGTCGCCATGATGGACGAACTTTATTTTCTCATCGTTGATATCTTGTTGTGTGAACGAAGTAATACGTACAGACGGTTCATCTTCTCTTTCTAAATGACCAACTGACTTCATATCTTGTGGTAACACAGTATAGATCAAGTTTTGAGCAGTTGTATC
Source organism: Calosoma granatense (assembly GCA_022063505.1). Classification (NCBI taxonomy): domain Eukaryota; kingdom Metazoa; phylum Arthropoda; class Insecta; order Coleoptera; family Carabidae; genus Calosoma; species Calosoma granatense. The sequence goes on from JAGJTL010000132.1 coordinate 997,460, forward strand.
TGGATCTTTTACTTGCAAGAGTTTATTGGTAAGGATTTCCTCCGTGCCCTGCAATGGAGGCAACACAATTTAATACATATAAGCAACATTGTAGTCAATATTTATATTGAGTACATTGAACAATCAAAATAACTTGATTTTATGTTTAGAATAACAAATATTTTCAACAATGTTAATTGAATTAGTGTTTCATCTCATCTACTAAAGCTATAGTCATTCAATTCTAACAGCATTTATATGAAATATGTTAGTGATGATTAAATAAAAAAATCAACAATAAATACTTACCAATTTCAGGTCATACCACAAAAGTCTGAGTTAAAGCTTGCACATTCGTCTTAAATAAAATAATACATGGTTAAGAAAACATTAATCATAAATAAATGCAAAAATAATATACACATTGTGAAATTAGTATTGCCAATAATTTCCAAAACAAAAATCTTGTATATATCGGACTGAATATTTGATACTTATTTCACAAAGTTTCTATGGATATATAAAAAAATGTACATTTATAACATGCGCTTGAACTAGAATATTTGTGTGGGTTTAAAATATTTCTACTTGATGCAAATATTCAAAGAAAAATTATGCAGTTTTTAGTGGTCTCAAATCATTTAGATTTTAGTTATTTAATGTATTGTATAAATGTTTTTAATTCAATCTTTATAAGTTTCATTGGTATTAGGTTTTTTATGAATGAACTAAAAATATTCACAATGAAACAAACATTTCATTATCTAATATTAGCTGGTTCTAGCACACTGCTAATGTCACATGCTAGGAGAATGAAAGATACCTGAGCGATACGTAGTACATTCGCCGTGGGTATTTCCAGCATTGGTGGGTCGTTCACTGGGGATACAATCACAGGTAGTGAGAATCTGTTTTTCCCTTGCAAGTAAGCGGGCAGAATAAAAGGTTCGACTGTTGATAGTTCCAAGTCCATGATGATTCGATCTTTCGGATTCTCAGCTCCATCGTGTACATACCGTAGCTGGATATAAACATATTGGTAACAATAAACACTGGAGATATGAATAAACTTACTTTATCTCTGGATAAATCCAGCATGGTGAACATATTATCCTTGCGAGGCCAAATATCAACATACAAGGATCCATGCATAGGCGGTTCCACAACGTGGAACAATATACCAGACTCCCGAATACCATATTTATGATAATCCAGCACTAGATGTAAATTAGCAGTTGTAATCAATGCATTATCACCTTCAATCACTTGAAGAGCCTTCACAGACAACAATTCCAAGTCTGTAACTAGACTTGAATTGGAAAATACCTGTTTAACAACACCGTACGATAAGAAATTTGAAATAATATCAAATAGAAAGTGAAACATACCGTATATTCTTTTGTATAATTTAGATTTAAACACATAGGTCCGTCACATTTACACTGGAAAGAATCAATACCCTTTTGTATACATTTAGAAGTCTTAGAACATGGATTTGTACTGCACGGATATTTCCAAATACACCCTGGCCGTATACCTTCAGTAGCTTTGACATTGGACAAGCCTACTTTATAATCATCGATGACAACATTCTTAAGACATCCTTTAAAATTCGTATCTGTTTTCAGTCCTTTAGCCATCGCCCGGGCCCTTCTCTCATTTTCAACGCCGCCGATTGAGAAGAAATCGGGAAACTCGAAATGACGGTTTCGGCCAAGTCTAGTGAGATATGATGAACTGATAGCCGAGTCTACAATCAACTCTGCCAGAGAACCGATTTGTAAAACAACTTTATGCCAACGACCGTCAGAAATGGGTGTTTCATTTGTTAAATTCAAGTGAAAATTGTTGTACTTCATTGTGAGTTTCAATCGGCCTTTCCATATTTCTATAGCTAGTAAATCTAATTTCGTCTGAAAACCTGTACTGTACAAGAATATACAATGTTCTGTTATAGTTTTAAATTCTATTTGAAATCTGAAATGAAAATAGATGCAAGTCAGTATTTGTTTTAATTTCCTCGGTATATTATATTTAGGTGGAAAGAGCCAAAAATAAACATGATCTACCATGACTCACCTTAAACTGGTTCGTGGGTGTATATGTGACACAGTTATATATGCTCCGTCTTCTACGAAACTTATTTCTTTACTCACATCCATTTCAAACTCGGCCGCGCAATTCCACGTGACACTTTGCACCTGTACTTGTCCCAGTCTTTTCCTGGCTTGCTCCAGAAGGTTCAATCCATTATATTTAAGCTACAATTCGATCATACAGTGTTCAATATTTCACTGGATCCGTACAAATTATTCCATTACTCACCTCTGACATACACCCTCGAAAGTTTTCTAAATGTCCCAAAAATAATTCACTAAAATCTCCCCTCCCACCTATGAATACCCCATACTCTATATTTAACTCGAAGAAGTCGCCCTTCAAACGTTTTCTGTAACATGACAGCAACCATGGCGAACAGTAGAATAAAGTTTGTGAGCATTGACAGTGCACTTACTTTACTGAATGAGTCCTGTCAATGAGCATGGAAATATTCGCTTCAGTTCTATTTATAACGACTTCATGCCACATTAAATCGTTCAAAATAAGGCCGTGCGGTGAAGAAAGTTCTGATTCTCCAGCACCTAGATTAATTTTAACTTTAAGGCTTCCAGCACCTAAATAAATGACACAATAGTCAATTGTTCCGGCTGCCAGTAACAGCAGTCCATTGGGTAGTTGAGTACGAAATTTTAACTGTATTTCACTAGTTCCCTTTGCCTCTTTCAGCGGTACAAATATATAGCTTCCACCGTAAAACGATGCTGAAATATTAAAACCAGACTCATCATGATTCACGGGGGTACTGACAGCACTATAAACATACCTTGATCTATGCTATTACACACAAAAGGCCACACGCAAAACATAACACACAATATCAACAAACGCTCCATGTCCGCATCAACAAAGTTGCACGTACGCTATCTTCTTATAACCATTGTGTATACAAATGTAAATAAATGAAATAAGTAATGAATGGATAACGCCAACCACGAACATGAACGTCAAAAGTAAAAGTTTTTTCGATTCACTAGGGGTACGAGAAGCTTCAGATATCAGTGTTGCCAATGTGCATTCATTTGTTTTGACCACATTCAAAAAAATAAACAACTGAACAACTTCATCATATTTTTATCTTATCAATGCTCAGAGAAAAATGCTTATGCAACCCATTATCTGATACATGCGTAATAAATGAGTAATATAAATTACTATCACGAAAAAAAAAAAAAATAAACTCAAGGTTAATTGACAAATTGTCCTCAGCTTATACTTGCTTAATACATACATGTATTCAATCTAAGATAGCAATAGTTATTTTCAATATATTTGTTATGTTTATCTAATCCACTAATTCTTTAATCTTATTTCTACTAAAATTAATACACAAGTAAAAACATCCACTATACATGTACTAGCTGATAATAAAGATACAGTACCATCTACTGTCTTACATAAGTAAACATTTGTTAAAATATTTAGATATAAGAAATTTAGTACAAATTTTCCGTATTTCCGTGTTACTGAAAGTTTTTAATAGTATTATTGTTATATTAGTTATGTTTTGAAAACATGTTATCGGTGGAATGCGGGCAGCCAGACTGGTACTAATTTATTTACAAGGTTACGAAACGTCAACAACGAAGTACAGGTGTAAACTAGCATAATAAGGACGTACGAACATTACTTTTAATTTTACTCAGTTATTATGATGTAACGCGAAACTGTGATACCTATTATGCGTAAGAAACATGTCGGAGTCAAATGTAAATATCCCAGTACTTTTGAATACATTCTTAATTGGAAAAAAAAGATGTCGAGTTTGTTTTCACCGAGGAAATCTCATATGGGATAGTGAAAAGCCTTCTCAATGTAAGTTTTACTTAACTTTACTAACACAACATGCCTAACAATGTACATTTATTATCTTTCTTGTAGCACACACATTGCCTATTAAAAATGTGATAGCAGTGCAATCTGATAGTCAAAGAATTAGTACTCCTTCTGCATCCAGATCACATTTGTATTCTTTTACTTTACATTATGCCAAGAAAGGACCTAAGAGCACATGGAAGTACAGTAACATTACATTTCGGCATACGGATCCGATGCAAGTTGCATCATGGGTAAAAACGATACAAAATCATTTAAACAGTAAGTGCATGTGTACTCTCATATTTCCTTGCCGACAGTAAAGTATCTAAAACATTTACAGATTTAACACAACGTCCCAGGAAGATTTTACTCTTTGTAAATCCATACGGAGGCAAGAAGAAAGCTTTAAATATTTTTGAAAAACATGGCAAGAAACTGTTTGCAATAGCAGGTGTTGAAGTAAATTTGATAATATCACAGCGTGCTAATCAGATCCGGGATATAATTTTAACATTTGATTTGAAAACCTATGATGGTATTGCTTGTGTGGGTGGTGACGGGACGTTTTCAGAAGTATTCAATGGATTAGTGTTGCGAGCGTGTAGAGAGAACGGTGTTAACCAGAACGATATCGAGATGGACTTGCCAAGTCCACTGCTTCCGGTAGGTGTGATTCCAGGAGGAAGTACCGATACCATAGCCTACTGTCTACACGGTACTACCGATGTAGAAACTGCTGTATTGCAAATTATTTTCGGTGACTGTTCTGGTTTGGATTTAGTATCTGTGTATAATGAAAACACTCTTCTCAAATTGTACGCCAGTGTCTTAAGCTATGGGTACTTAGGAGATGTGGCCTTGGAAAGTGAGAAATACAGATGGATGGGTCCAAAACGCTATGATTTCACGGGTAAGTGGAACACAACATGTCTCTTTAGTAGTTCTGCTGTATGTCGCATGTTTTAGGATTTAAAAAATTTGTATCGAATATCGGGTACGAGGGTGAACTGGCGATTTGTTCAGAAACAAATGATGGTGAGGAACTCGTATCGAAATGTATGGAAGGGTGTGCTCGTTGTAAGATAATGTCGAGGAAACCCAATGGAAATCGGCCAGAGTTGCACTGGAAAACTGTGAAAGGAAAGTTTTTCATGGTTAGTGGAGCGAATATCACGTGTGCGTGTGCGCGCAGTCCAAATGGCATTTCACCATACAGCCATATCGGGGATGGATATGTGAATTTAGTATTGGTGCGTCATACATCTATGCTCAACAATTTAAGGCTATTGCTGCGATTATCCAGCAAAGATAAGACTGTGGTAAGTGACAGTTTTTATTTTGTATTATTCAGATAATAACATGACTTTGTTTCCTGTAGGGTGACTTACCATTTGTTGAGAATTATCGAGCGAAGGAATTCTGTTTTCGTGCTTGTCCGAGGACTTCGATGAATAATGATCCGCATATTATTCCTGGCTTTAGTAAATGGAACTGTGATGGTGAAGTGATATACGATACAGATCTGAGAGTGAAGTAAGACTGGATAACTATCTATCTAGATAACTTTTCTAATGTTTATATCTTCTATAGGGTACGTTGCCAGTTGTTACAAGTGTTTACTAGAGGAATGAGAGAAGAAATGCCGACGGCATCGTGTTGCGGTTTTACTTAACAAGAAATGTTCGTATGTTCGTAGTATTATTTCTAGTATTATTTTATTTTCCAGGTTGTTTATGTTTGTTGTATATTTATCGTTGAACTTTTTAATCATTCCAGTTTATGATTAGTGCCAGTTATTATTTAGAATTTGTTATACGCTATTTTTCTATTATGGGTGTGAGTTTTCTGTTTTATTTTAAACGATGCATTATTGTGAAAAAGTAATAGTGGTTTGTTGTAGATTCTATTGTTGACGGTACAATTGATTTGACTATTGTGATTTTAGTTTTCCTATTAAAATTGAGTGATTAGTAATAAATAAATACATAGTTGTAGGATACATAATGAATGCAATAATACTTGCCAGTATCGATGCCTGATACATAGTTGATATGGAATTCAGATATTTCAATTTGATTTGACAGTTTTCTGTTATATTCAGGTTATGTTCAACAAGTATTCGTAGTCAATTATAATGTGAAAATTGCTGGTTACAAACCAGAAACAGTATACTAGTTAGAATAAGAAGGAAAATCGTGTTTTGTTTTCATAATAAAATACAAAATTCGGTGGCGAGGAAACGACAGAGAGTATTCAGTATCATTTTTAGTAAAAAATAAATTGCTGAATTCAAACGCCTTAGAGTATTTATATGCCAGTAATACAGTTTGACGCAAGTAATATTTGTGCTCTATTCAGTAATGCACATGTTGCAATTAATATTCCAAATCACTAGTTGCGACCGGTTTTTTATTTGTTAGTTTTACTTTCACCTTTATTGAAAATATTATTTATACGTCCATATCAAGCAGTATAATAATTCTAGTTTTAAAACTGGTCAAAACTAGTTGAAACGTATATGAAGTTTGAATTGTAACACACATATATGACATCCTGTTTCACTTTGCAATGCAGCTGTGCGTTTAGATATGTCATACTGTAGTATTTAGTTGTTTTAGCTATGGTTATTACTAGATAAAATATTGGCAAATTTGCACGTTTTCCAGCTTGCGAATAAATTCACAACTTTCAAATATATCCACATAGTTAGATAGAATTGATTGGAAGCAGTGTTTTTATCACTAATGTATTTGACAGTTTAATAAATGAATATGCGACAGCTAGTTCGGACAAGAAATGTTATTCCAGATAGTAAAAACCCGAAATTCAACTATTCTAGTTTAACTAGTAATCATTCGAAATTTTAAATTGATTTATGTGGAGCCGTAGATGAAAATTATAATTAGAAGAAAATAGTATTTGAACTAATGATTGTCAAAAATTTTAATTCATATCTAAAGCTATATAATATTAACTAGTTGAAACTTGTTATCAATAATGATAGAGTAATATTTTTTAGTCAGGGAACGGTTGAAAATTATTCAGTAGCTAAAAGTTCTTTATGAAACTTTTGAATAACACTGGTTTCGGGTTTTTACAGTAACAATTATTAGGCCACCTGTTAATAACTAGTTTTGTGATAATTAATACACATCCACTAAATGCAAATGACATTATTTTTCTTTGTTTTATAATGCATATATCAAGATTAATAATGAAACAAATAAATTTGAAATGCCAAGCATAACGTGTTATTTTTTTAATATCCATTAATATCTTTCAACATCATGTACATTCATCAAAACAATGTTACAATACTTATCTAATATCTATTTGTGTTGTATTCCATAAAAATACTTGGAATACATGAGCTATAGATATATGTAAATACATATAGAGTGGAAATGTGGTAAGTATACAATACTGCTTAGTACATATATGATATTTCATTATACATTGTTTATTACAGTGCTGTTTTTTCCATAACTTTCAAATTAGATCCGGCAAGAATGGGCAAATATTTTCAAAACAGAATAACACTTTCAAACAATAAATATAAATGCAATATTTACCTTATAATAAATTCCGAAACAATAATTCCAGTCACTGAGTCACAAAACAGCACCGCACATGTTCAAAATCGTTTGTAAAATTTACTACGACTAAGATATTTCGTTGGAATTATTATAAATGTTGAACACATTACGTCAAGACCTTCGGTAATTCTCTCATCAATATCATTAAAATGTATTTAAAATGTGAGTTACATATATTGACCTTAGATTAAAAGTATACGACTGATAATCACATTAAAATTATCTAATAAATGTCAATTTCAAAACTTTATTCAAAAATAAACATCAATCGAATATCGTTCGTAGTTCCACCTATTCCAGAAGCAATTATCAATTTTTATAAATTTACTAAACTTTACTTCAACAATTAAAGCATTTATTTAAAATAGAAACATGGAAATTGAGCATCTTATTTTATAACTATTATGATAACTTCGATATAAATTTCATAATTAATAGTAATGAAATGTTCAATCAGGTATATCAGGCCCCAAATACGTTTTTATATCTTCTACTAATATTGTCAACTGTTGAAATTCGTGTATGTTCCGTAATATAACTGTCAAACATAATACTTCATTCTACATGAAAAAAAGGCACACGTAATAACGGCGAATGAGTATAAAATGGTCCTGATGAACTGTTTCCAACAAATCTATTTGTTTCAAATTTGAATTGACTAAAATACACATCCTGTTGATAAAAGGAAATGATTTAGTAGACCGCACGACTGCGGTATTGCTTTATCAAATCAAAATAAATCTTAGGTCAGTTTTATTAAGCTGATGACGTGTTCATATATGTATGATTGCTGAGTTTTACATAACTTGTAAATAACTCCGTACCCCTTCTATCAGAACGCACGCACAACATACAGAGATAATTATTATTGAATAACAAGTACTTCGTGCCTGTTTCAATGTGATGAGCTTCGTTCCGTCAGATTATGTATGTATGTGCGTCATATTATATGAATATGAACCAGCTCTAGCTGGTCTAACGAGTGAAATACCGAATAACACTTGTATAATAACACATTAAATATGTACGAATAGAATAACAATATACCTGTGAAATATTATTAAACAGTATTTGCTGGCGGTGGATGCAATTTTTTTACTTCATCCATTTGTAAACGAGCCAGATCAATTTCAGAAGCTGTAGGCAAATCACAGGGGAGATCCAGTAATTCTTGTTCAAACTGCATTATATGATCTGCTTCAGCTATGGAAAAATGAATAATATATATTAGTGAGCTACATTAATTGGTATATGTTGAAAACTTTACCTTTAATTCGATGTAATTTGCTTCCATAAGCCAAGTCGGCCTGGTAAGCCATAATATACGACAATGGCACAAGCGGAGCAAAGTAACTTAGTCGTTTACTGTACCTGTACCTGCAGAAAATAAATAATTACAGAATGACATCATATTCAATGACTGAATCATTATACTTACCCAGCAACTGCAGTACACACACTTAAAATATAGAACGAACCAAACCAGTAGAATAATTCTCTTTCTTTAGCAATTTCTAGTGCAAATAATCTTTCACGCATCTGATTTTGCATATGAATTTGCCGTTCTATCTGAAATTACAAATATACAATGGAAATATTTATGTAAACATCAATAAATAATACACGAACCTTAATTTTGTTCATTTCTGTGATAAAATCTTGATTCTTTTTGAAGTTTTCTTCCATATTTATTGTGAAATAGTTACCCATTGTTTCGTAAATAGTCGTAGCAATATTTAAATCAATTTAAACTATGATATTTTGGTCGGTGTTGATATTTCTTATTGGAATCTAACCAGTTGCGTGATGACGTTATAGATGGCGACTCGTTATTACAGGATCTTTATGCCGGGACAAACCCTGCGGCTATGAATCATATGAAAGCGTAATGTAAATATGCACTTTGACACTGTTAATATTGTATAAGATTATAAGTGAACACAATAATATGGCTGGATGGATAAATATTCATAGGTTCTCAGCATTATTGTACACATATTGAATGTAATATTACTACACATGTATATGTAAATAAGGAATGTTATTCAGGAATTATATGCATGTAGTGTACGTAGGACAAATACACAAGAGTTTTATTTATATATTCCTTTTAATGTAATGAATACCTGTAATATACACATATCTGGTCTATATTATATAAGTGTATGCTGACTGTTCTACAATTTATATTTAAAAAAATTAAATATGATGTATTCGTCGTTGTTGAGATGTACATAAATGTTGTAACAGGATCATACTAATAAAAGAAAATAAATATCTGGTCAATAATAATATATACTTAGAAATAAAACACTCTTAGTTACATATACAAAACAAAATACACACACACACACACACACATAAATATATCTGTGTGTGAATAATAACATATAGGCTTTATGTAAATCATAATTTCAACATGATATACCAACAATATAGATAAAAATAAAATGTAATAAAACAATATACGTATGTTACACGATAAATAATGGGTTGTTCATTTCGTTACTACTAGCAAATTTACTGTCGGCAGTTTAGAATATATGAATAGTAAAATGAGTCGACTGTGAAGTAATTCATTGCTAACACAGAATCTATGTTGTATGTACATTTGCAAATGCATAATAATTCATTATTCTTGCTACACTGCACTAGAGAATGTTCTCTGAATTATCTAAGAAGCACTTCTGTTCTCGACTAGCAAGTAAACATTTCCGAACATTAACACATCATGAATAACGGAACAGAAGTCAGAAGGTTAACTCAGACGCATGTATTCACACACTGTATATCTCTCCAAATATTGAGTGAGACATATATGACATCTAGATGCAGCATTCCATGGTACGATAATGCATAATGAAGTTGAAACAAACATTACGTATTAGCGTAAATAATACTAGTAGAATAGAAATAGCCAAGGAACAAATGATAATGAAACTGTCATTATGAATGATGTGATAATAAATGTGACATATACGTTCATACATTCGCGCACTGCTTACCCAGATAACCCTAGAGTATAGTAATTACTTGAATTAGACATCTACGGCATTCCTTAATGAAAGATTGCACATGTATTAATAATCATATGTTGGAGGATTAACTTGTAGCCAGTTACTTGAATTGCAGAACAAAGAGTTTATCGAATATGAATAAACTGATTTATATATATTTATATAGGTGCCCAATAGCAAAACTTAATTTATGATTATTAATATTAGTATTATGATTGAAGTTAATTGAGAACCGCACTCAACGTAGGTCTGGGTTATCATTCAACTGCTTTTTGATACGTAACAGTATGGTCGTATACCATTGGTCTAATCGTGATATAGAATCGTAATCTTTCACAGCATCGGTAAATCCGTCAACATTCTGTTCTTCAATATGTTCTATTAACACCTGGAACACAAGTGTATATTGTATAACATTTCCGTCACACCCATACACGTATATGTGTACCTTGATTAACTTATATTCCCTTGAGTCTTGGAATGCTGGGTACATTTCTTGATACCGTTCCAGTGCATGTTGAGCATTTAACACGTCTATACACAACTGACACAGTGCAGCACGGAAGAAATATTCTTTAGCACTATATTTAAGTAGAGAACTTTCCAGTGAGGACGCAGCCACCTGTGATATGAAATGATTATGTAACTACCAGGCCAACCACACATATGTAATACAACTTACTTGCTGGTATATTTGAATTGCTTTATCATAGTTTTCAAGTTGAGCAGCATATTGTGCAACTTTCAGCAAACATTTATTCGCAGAAGAATTGCTTTCTTCACCACGGAAGTAGTCGGCAGCTTGTTCATAGTGCTGAACAGCTTGCTCCAGGTCCATACCGTCGGTTTCGAATATCTCGGCAATATTCTGGTGATATTTGGCTGCCATTGTAAACCGACCCATATCGGTGTAGATTTCAATGGCTTTCAACAGACAACTGACAGCCTCTGCAAGCAGCAATAATCAGACAAGTGTTATAATTGTATGAAATACAACTTACCATTTGTATCGGACTTTTTGTAGCAGTTTGCTGCGTCTACGAAATTAGTTGCTGCGTCATGTCTTGAACCAGCCTTCGCATGCAAACTGGCAGCTTCACAAAAGGCACTGCCAGCTTGATTCCATTTCTTTGCCATTTTAAGTAGATTAGCTGCCCTGTGGTAACATTCCACGGCATCCTCAACCTTTGCTGAGCCACTGTACACATACACACGAGAAATGTAACATTTGTCAAAGTAGCACTCCCAGAAAATATGTATTCTACTTACCCGAACAATGACGAGAAAAATCCTTTCGAAGACAATTTCTTCTCGGCTTCTGCAATTAATTGCATAGCCTTTTGCTCGTTATCTGCCATGGTTTTGTGACAGGTATTTACATAAAATTACTCAGTTCAACAGTACTCTCTATTGACAAAATACATCGAACATAATCCGCTAGTTCACAGCACTAACGCACGACGGATTCGTTCTTCGTTATTGAACACGTCCACCCTAAAAAGAACTGACCCTAATTTTACATATAACAATCAGAAAGTTACAAAATCTACAAGAATTTCGATAAAAAGCGTATTGTATACACGTGTGCCAAAGAAAAAACAAAAGCCTAATGACTCATACGATACAATTCCAAATGTCATTATGACATATGACAGTTAATAACTAGCGCGAAATTCAAATGTTTACATGAACAAAAACAAGTGAATCACAATATAGGTAGATGTTGGAAATTGAATAGAAAGTTCAAGATTAAAATGTAACAGGCAAATTTATTAGATGTTCTTTTCTTTTACGACTACACACTGAATATGAATTAAAAAAGTCTTTAACATTTTCAAAATACGAACAGTATTTGTGTACAGAAATATAAACAAATAAACATACAACGTGCTATACAAATTATTAGTATAATGAACACCTATCAGTTGTTTACGGCCTATTTTATCATATACAGAGAAAATTGTTTCTTCCTTACTATTCATTAATACAATTTCTATTTTACGTGAAATAAAACATCCTAAAAACATTTATCAAAATTGATATTTTTATTTGAAAAAGAATATGATATACAGGATTTAAGTGTGATAATATTATGAATAAATGAAATGGTGAATTAATTTTGTTTTCTGATAAACTGTTATTCCTCGTACACCAATATAAAAACGATCAAGTTTTGTTTTTTATACATGTCAATTTTCTAAGAATTTATTTAGAATTATTTGCTTACGATTTCACTTCTTATAGCTGTGAAAAAGTTTTGTGAACATACAATTTGGAAAACACGAATCAAATATTTTGTATTATTTGTATCACTTATGCTCAAAGACACACATATAAATTGCAACTGAAATAAATAATATCGAATCAGGCTATCTAATTCTAATAGAAATAAAATACTTTTGTCTTTTCGATTTGGATTCGATTATATTCATTTGAATTGTCATATAGATCTAATGTACGTTCATTGGCTGAATTGAGCACGTGTGTATTTTGTTATGTGAGTAAATATTCAATGTAAATATAGGGAATATTATATTGAACAGTACCATGGTTGACAATGAGTGATACCGTGTAACAATGTATATTAGAATAGAATAATTTTATTACATATATATATATATGTAATATTCAGGCCCCAAGTCATTTTAGAAGGTTGATAAAAATTGTTTAAATCATATAACGGTAAATATATTTCGTAGGTACAAAATTATATTGCTCACGACTCATGACAATATATTTACATGATCAACTAAACAGGTTATTTAATCTGAAATATAAACTATTTACATACATCATAACATATGTGTTACAAGTCCCTGGACACAAAAATATGCGGGTGATTTAACGTTTCATTAGTACTTTGTTTTTATAATAGATCAATTTTGAAAATACAATCACAGATTGTACAATACTCCTAATAGAATAGAATAGAATAGAATACAGTGCTTGATGGTGCTGATTTGAACTTAATTGATATTAATAGTAAAAGTAAACAGTTCTATTATATATGTATATATGTAACTTATACTCTACTGACATGTGTCTCTAATTATTATCATTACTATATAAACATAAATAAATGATACAATGTCCACGAATATAAAACTATAATATTGTTAACTGAAATTAGCTGATACATTTGTGCAAAAGTTTCTATTTGATTCCATACATTTACTTACTGTATTTCAGAGTTTAGAAAAGCGCGTTGTTATATCAAATAAAAGCTAAATGAGATCTAAAATGTTTGTACAAAATAAAATATTGTTTGTTAAGTGACCACTGATCACTAATCCGATATATTGTTCATATTCACCGATTCAATAATAATAATAACGAACAGTGTTCACTACTAGCAAATCATTTCATCACCAATCATATCGAGTCATTGTAATGAAAGTGTAAATATGAATGAAATATATATGTACATAAAGAAATAATGTACGACTTACATATGTATGTCAGTATCAACAAATTCAATATCCACGTTTCGTAACACAAATGGTGCTGAATAATACGTATATGATTTCAACATTTAACATAAACAATAAATTATACAATGCTGTGTGACATTCATATGTTTTTTAACTATATACATATTATTATTTATTTTACGTAAATATTATAATTCTATTTATTTAACTCTGCTGGGAGAGCATATATTTATATGTTTCTATAATAACCAATAAAAATCACGATTCCGATATATATAATCGTCAAACAAATACATACGTCATCTGTCTTGTAATAATGGGAGACGTTCGATACACGCACGATCTGATTACTTCAAACAATAACTATATCACCATAACACTATTATCTCTCTAGTCCAACAAATTCTCTTCAAGGTTCAATCTAAAACTAGCTCTATATTATATCATCATCTACATTAACATAACAATCCACTGTTCATCCCACGGCACATGCATGT
>JAGJTL010000132.1:1012635-1027653 GCA_022063505.1 Calosoma granatense
GTATGAATGTGACAAAAAATTCTACATATATTTGTACATATATCCTGTGATTTCTAATTATTAATAGGTAAAACTACATGTTAGTACATATACATATATCGGTTGTCGTACGTATATAATTACACTTAGATAAATATTACTCAATGCACATTTCCCAGCAAACAATATGGACTGACTTCAACACTTACCTCACTAAAATTTAAGAATCAATTTTAAAAATGATACCATGCTCGTTTATCTAAAACATGAAATATTTTCGTTGCTTTTTTAGTGAAGTATGAGAGCTGAAATCAATCCAACATATACAAAAATAAATGTATACACTTGTAAATAAAATTGTACATTTGAAATGAATATATATTCATGTAGAAATATAAATATTGCACTTGTGTATGTTGATTGAAACAGTTGAATGATAGTTGCTGTAATAATGACTGTACTGAACACAATATCAATTACAATTTGATAAAATAATGGAATTCACGGATACAAATACGTATTTATGAAGTATATTTATTACATATATAATGTAATCAATTATGAATCTGTGTACGTATCAAATAATAATAGCACGTAATTCATTACAGAAGCATGGATATAATAATCTAATTTATTACTTAGAAATCATACAAATATTGACAGAAATGAAGCACCTTTTCTAGAAGAAGAAGAATTCGCTGAGCAAAATGATAAAACCTAGTCAACCTCGTCTATACACATGGATGTCTTGTTGCCACACGCACACACTCTATTGTCAATGAATAAATGATTGCTTTCAATGTAATGCATGAATGTTTGGGAGAAGTAAGTAAGTGTAGATAGAACATGATTAGTAGTAGTTGTGTCTCTGCACAAATTCTCTCTCTCTCTCTATGTATATATGTATATATAGATATTTATATAGATGTATATATATATATGTATGTATGTATGTATGTAACGATATAACGAAATAGTGAAATAACACACTAGAAATGTGAACATGTAGTACATGCCAATTTGGTCCCAAAGAACACTTGAAGCATTTACCAACAACAATGTCCTTCTCGGGCTAACTGCTGGAAGAGACTGTGACCGATTGCTGACTGTTTAACGAGATTATTGCACTAGTCGCTGCAATACAAAGTACAATCTATCAACCAGTGTATCCGTCCAGATACGTCAACATGTCACAATCAGTACGTACTAACTGTGACACATTGTACAAATGCACCCTGTAACTTCCCCGGGATCTTATTTCCAATATAATATATCCACACACTACACTACACTACACTACATTATCTATTTATTATTTATCTATAATTAGAACCTTGGCGTGTCTGGATGTAATCATTATCTGGTACGCGATATATTGGAAACAAGATCACTGTATATAAATGAGTATATTATTCTAACATAGAATCATATTCTAGAGTTATCACAAGATGCCGATATAAGAAGGAGAATGTGAGTGAATGAGTGTGAGATGTTGTAGACTCCGTAACAGATTCACTCACCTGCGGCGTCCATAGACGCCTGCGGCAAAGGACTCTGTACATTTCCAGCACTGGAAGGTGTCGGATTATTTTGAGCCATAAGTTTCTGTCTGACCTCACGAATCTTTAATTGCAAGCTCGACTTGTTTGGAAAGATGTCCGCATGTGTAGCCTATATATATATATAGTATAATTCATGTATAACAACAACATCTACAGTGGTGTACTAGTGTGTAACTAGAGTATTTACCTGGAAGTTCGAGGTCGCCTGTTGAGACGGAAAGAAGCCATGATCCTGGAACAACTGCATCACCAAGTTACGTCGCTGTTCCAGCATCCTCCTGTGACCTTTATCCACATCTCTGGAGGTGCTTGGAGTCTTGGGAGTTCTTGGTGAAGTGCCTTCTGTATTCTCAGTCATTTCTGAGAGAAACAAATATTAGAATCATCTTGTGCAATGCTCAATAGTGTCAGTAATATACCTCTGAATGATTCTACATTGAAATCTGGACCGAAAAATGTTGAACCAACTAGCTTGGCACCAGAACTTGACTTGGACGTAGCTAGGAATGATGAGTCTGATTCAGAGGCGTCGTCACCGGCAGATCCATGTGTACTGGATATTTGTTTCTTCCGGTAGTTCTGTACAAAGACACGAGGACTCGACGGCACCGATATTGCACTTGGTGATTGACATTCCTCTGGTTTGAATTGCGGTAACGATGAAAACTTCTTTTCGAAGTTGACTTGTTCCAATACCCTAATTGACACAAAACATTTATAACAGAATCTACATACAGTATATCAGATGGAGAATAATCACTAACCTATTCATGCCATCTTCAATGTTTTTCTTGAAAAAGTTCTTCTTGATAGATGGCGAACTGATGGGTGCTTCCATATTGCAATCATCGAATGATACGGACGGTGTACTCATTGTCATGGATATAACACCTTCTGTGATACTTATACTGTTGCTTGGCACAGATACAGCTGCAACAATACACACCACACATTAGTCACAGAGTAAATGGATAAGTTATCTATGCTTACCCATAGACTGGCGTCGTTGTAACGGCGCTTTGCCCAATTGTGCCGGCGTCGGTGCAAGAACGAACACTTTATCTTTCTCCAAGTCACAAGTAGTCTTAGAAGTAGTCGTTTCAGAAGCTGACGATGGACATGGAGACTGCACAACTTCCTGATACATAGTATGCATCGGTGAAGCAGAACATTCTTTTTTCGATTCGTTACTTTCAGTTCTTTGTATACCTGTAAGCAGTAAATTGTAGAACAGCACAAGATATGAGACAGGTTAACTCACCACTAGTACTTGTCTGATATTTGGACACTTGACTAGAATTTGAACCAGTATTATTCACCGATTTCTCCACAGCTTGCTCGTCGCCAGGTTCTTCAATATTCGGTTTAATAATTAACGAACTACTTTCATTCACCGCATGACTATTGCTCGGCTGTGATTGTGTCACGATCACTGATTGCGCACAACTCTTCGGTACAAACTGTACCGGTACTGTGGGAAACTGATGGATGGATATGTTTCGTGTATTGCTGTCACCGGATATCGGTATAGAGAAACCAGTTTGTGGCATGTATATATTCTGTACGGTAGGCACCAGATATTGCACGGAGTTATGCGAGTCAGACGCGGATGAGGCTACAACTACAGTACTGACGAGATTCGGCGGACAATGTGACTGTATAGCTTGGTTCTGAGCGCTCGTGTCTGATTCTTGAGATTTCATCACTAGATTAGCGTATGAAGTCGGGTTGGACGATAGACAAATGGTAGCGTTCGATGTGGGAATTGACGGAGAGTTGAGTATAGTCAATGTGACAGGTTGTCCCTGGTACGATTGCTGTTCACCTATTTGCACTATGCCAGAATGATTCTGTTTGAAGAGAGCGATCATTGCGGCAGACTTGGATGTGTTCATGGTTTGTACTGATTGTGTTTGATTGGGTGTTTGTGGAGCACTACTGGTGCAGACCCAGTGTTTGTTACTTGTCTCGTTATTGCTCGTAATAGATTTGGACCCTGACCACACCGTGTGTGTGACTTCGACATCCGACTTGGAGATCTGTGGGAGCTGTTCTGTTTTCTTAATGACTTTTGGTGATATAGGCATAGTTTTGAAAGCACCACCAGTTGGCTGAAACTTGGATACACCAACTGGATTTACGGGCGAATGGTACGGATATGAAGACAGATTATTCACTGAAGAGTATTTATTACCGCTGAGCGTGTGATATTTCACTGCATTCTCTGTAGATGGTAAACGTGCTTTAATTGGTTTCGGGCGGCAGGTTATCTCCATGGAACCACCACTAACAGTCGAACTAGATACAGGACTGAAGCGTTGTTGTGGGAACGCCTTATTCTCAATGATAGGTTCCACATCACTCTGTGATTCAGAGTCTGAATCTACTTTCTCCTTACATTTCAAATCGATTTCAGTAGTATTTTCCTCGCATATCACCATTTGATCATCGTCTGAAACTTCGTCTCTATTATCCGTTGTATTCTGCGCTTCTATATCCGCGTCTAACTTCATCACCGTCTTCATTTCGATTTGATTTACTTTATCCATGACTATTTCCTCTGAATGTAAGAATGTCGGTGGTTGTAAGGATTTAGTGGAATCGGATGGTGTTTGTGGACTTTGTGGCATTTCGACGGACACATTTAACTCATTCCCTTCACTAAGTGATCCGAGTTTACTTCTACTAGAACCAGTAGATGATTTTCGTCTATCCTTACTACACCATTTCCATTCTGGATGCGCTTTGAAATGTGCTTCTTTCACCTGGAAAACAAGAATGCAAAGTGTTAAACATCAGATTGCAGCAGTGATAACAAATGTGGATTTACTTCTGAAGCTAATTCATGATACTTCTGTTTGCCGTCAGGCCCTAAGGCGTACCACCATTCACCTAATATTTTAGATACAGTTCTGTTATCTTGATTCGGATGTCGCTGATGAACCAGCGCGCGATGTCTTTTGGAAAATATCATAAATGCATTCATTGGTCTCCTAATTCTCTCCTTCTGCAAATACAGATGAATATTGATTGTTACATGTGTGTACATAAGAGAGTTAATATGTCACAATGAAGTGATAATAGATAATAGATCAATCATTACTTTGACTTGTGAATTTTGATCCTTTGCTGACTGCAATGAACTCAATGATTGACTTCTCCGTTTGTTTGAGGTGCAGGTGTCATTCGATTGCTCTGTAGTGTTATCATTCTCGAATACGTCATCATCTTCTTCCGTAGGCAACGGTAATGGATCTGCATCGGCCGCATCTATTTCCATAGTCTCCACATCGTCTGTGTCGTTTCGGTGTTTGTCGTGCGGCGACAAGTCTCTCGCTGATTGGTTATTATTCATTGTGATAGGCGGAGCGGACAATGGTGGGGATAGTTCGAATGGTGGTGGTGGTGAAACAGAGTTTGTGGTAGGCGTAGCTGTAAGTAGTGGCACCAACGAAGTCCATGGGAATACTGATAGGGATGGATGTGACTGTTGTGATTGGACGGGCGGTGCAAGTGATGTTGGTGTTAGTGTTGGTGTGATGTTGACGGGCTCGTTTTTCTCTGTGTTGGCGGTGTACGGTGTGACACGTTTTACAACGGTGGTGGCTGATGGTAATACCGGTACTAATTGAGTTGGTCGTACGATAACAGGCTGTAACAGATTTGTATTGACAGATGTCATCACATTCACAGAGCTCGATTGTGAATACGGTGCATTCGTCTCCCATTCGTGAATCACTGATTCAGTTTGGATCTGGATAGAGAAATAAGAGTTGCTGCGAGAAAATTAATATAGGCATGTGTATGAAACTCACCTGGTGTGGAAAATCTACGGAATGTGTGGAAATTGAGTCGACATTATTCTGTACACTGTTACTTTTATTCATTATAAACGTATGCACACGATCCTGTTCTGTTTGTGACTCGTTCTTAATGATCATTAGTTTCTTCTCCTGACTCGGGATGACACAGTACACTGTTCCTATCAATAACACACACACATTCATATTTATTCCTTTACATCTCCGTAGAGATCATTCAAACTCACCTGATGATAGTTCTGTGTTATTGTTTTCAGTCTTGGGAAAAGACATCAGTGTTAACTGTTTCGTATTCTGTATGTTCTGTGGCGAGTTCATTTGCAGGTACGGTTCATTATGCGTCATGTCTGATATATGCTTGTTATCATTTAGTTCACTATGATTCGAAATAGGACTTCGAAGTGCGCTCAGTATCATATTAGACTGCGAAGGAGATTGATGTATTTTTTGTTGCTGCTGCTGCTGTTGCTGCTGCTGTTGTTGCTGCTGTTGCTCAACAACAGATGTCACAACTGTGTTTGAAAACGAACTGTTCGGTGATGGTACATGATGTATTGCACGATTTTCCATCTGAGAAAAGCGTTTTGTATGATGATTTTTAAGAAAATAACAAAACAAATAATAAACGTACCTGATTCTGCCAATGATTTGCTCGTAACTGAACTGGATTCGGTGATACTCGAATCACACCGGTACCAATGTCTGATTTTGTTTCTGTTTGCATTATTGTAACAGGCTGTTGTGTTACTGGACCTGGTCGAACAAGTTCAGGCCTGATGACCGGTTGTTGATAGGATGTAACTACAAAACCAGGCGGCACAGGTGAGTTCCGTTTTAATTTCATATTATTAGGCGACACTATCATATTGTGCGTTTGCCTGGGCATGTGATGTGATGCAGGACTGGTGATTGGCATGAATACATTCTGACGTAGGCCTACTGTGATCGGTGATTGCATTATTAGCGGCGAAGAACCCTGACCGGTTGGGGAAGAAAACGCAGGTGTTGCAGATCTTGAACTTCCAAGAGACACTGAAATTTAATAACATATATGCGACATGAGAAAGTATATCTCTGTCTACATAATAAACGTATACAGATGTTACAAATATACTTGAATTAATAAGCAATGCAAAAAAGCGCAACATCACGCCATATTCCAGTTGCCCGGAGTAGCACAATTAAGCATTTATAATAGCGTTTTAATATAATCCATGATTTTATCTAAATACTGCTATTCACAAAATATAAAAATGTAACTGAACATACTTAAGTAATAATACATTTGTAAATTCCTCAAAGTCCAATTACATATATCACTGTCCCAAACTGATGACATTTTGTTATTTACAAAATTTGTTCAATATACTAAATACACGTACAGTAAACAACTAACCATTAATATTTCTATAAACGAGGCAGTTGTATAATTAACAAGCACATCTAATTACTAGTTATATTCTTGTCTACACTGGACAATTTTTATTCATAGGTTTCAAATCAATAAAGTTTTGATTAAACGCTACTAGATTTGATTATTTTAACAGGTCATAACTGAAAAACAAAGCAAGATATGTGATTTCTGCTTGCGCAATTCAATTTTTAATATTTTGAATGACATGTATATCAATTTTCTACTGTTGAATGAATAACAAATAAAGTTAAATTCTGCGTATTTTGATTGATTAGTATAGTATAGTTTTGTTGATTTGGATGAGATGATATCTTACCAAGCATATTTGCAGCTTCTGTCTCATCTTGGTCAAATCGACCAGCAATTCGACGTTCGTTACAGCTGGGTGAAGTTTCAGAATCCCTCGATGTTTCCTCTCCATCACCTACGTTCATATGTCCCTGCTTGCTGTTACTTCTGAAACAGTACAAATCAAATAATTGCATATGCCAATTATGATCAAACACTCAATCAATACTTATCTTATGCACAAATTAATATGAATTATATTATGTTCATATTTTTAAACAAAATTCACACGTCATTTATTTTTTTTTAGAAAATGATGATTCACTGTAGAATACATTTACATGTCATTTGACAAAACCAGATTGTGTAATAAAGTTATTGAATCAATGATGTCCAAATGAGATACTTATTCACAAAACCATATACCAAATAATTTCTAATCAATAGAATTGAATAGATTTGAAAGATACTACAATCTTTACAATGAGAATAAATAACAGAATTATATTCTACAGCATATTATGAAAAGCTTAAATTATATATGAAAATAAAGTAAAACAGTACATTGCGACCCAAATATTACCCAGTCTATCAATAGTATTTATACACAAATAAAAGAAAACAGATATATGGCTACGGTGCATGGAGATACTTGTTAGATAGGCAAAAACATAATGATGCAGGCAAGCAATATAGCAACGTGAATGAACATATATATACAGTATATATGTATATACAGGATCAGGATCATATTCATTTATAATATGATCCCGTATCTATTGTATAAAGGATCGATACGAATATAATGCGCTGTTTGCAATTCATTCATTTGCACATAACATCACGTAATTATTTGTAGAAAACTAACTTGGCGGATACCCTTAGTATTGAAACAATAATCTTACGTCATTGTATCCTAATCGGGATGTGATTTACAATTACAAATCTCTTCGTACAATAACCCCGTACTTTGTTCTGTCAAATTGTACAAATCTATTTGTAAAACACGAAATATATTTACATCGCATTACTTCGGAACAAACCTCTCGTACTGTATTAAAAATGAAAATTAGTATGAGTGCAATCAGTTGTAGCGTTTCTGAATAGAATCGCAGCATTCAGTATGAAATAATATTTGTGCATGAATATTGTCATGATCGCACAGCGCATGTGCGTGTGCGAGTATATGTATATATGTAAATAATAGTACATCAGCACATTTGAACATCGCTGACCTTGGATAATTCGAGGGGCCACTACGCAGACAGCTGCCCTTAAGACTGAGATGTCGCGAACAGTAACCCCTGCGTTGTGACTCTTTGGTACAGCCATCCTTAGAGCAGAGTCTCCGCCACTGTTTCCCATTGAACTTCTTGCGTATGCCGCTAGGTGTAGACACGACATCGCCTTTCTTGTACTTGTGCGGCGTAGCAGCTTGGGATCTTCAATGTACATTGTAAATATGCTGACGCTCAGTATGTAGTAGCACATAGAATGTGTACAAGTACTTTACTTATATAACATAATCATATTATGTACTGCATAGATAGATAGATACACACATTTATATATAGTACACACATCAGTATCCGCTATCAAAGGTTAGATTCAATCGTCTACTCAGAAATAATATAAGAGAATCACAATGAAACTAAAGATTTCTAAGACAATATACTTCCCAATTGACATGGATTAATTCATACTACACATAATTATACAATAGAATTGTAGAAATCTTACCTCGGCGTCGTGGGCTGTGACCGTGGAGTTACACTTCGCTGTTCCATTAAACTAGAGGAACTGCCTCGGCTTTGCATGCTGCTCCGTTTGCTGCTTCCTGACAGCTTTGCATCTGTCCAACAAGAATATCACGCACAATTAATCACAAAACATTACACAATGTATTCCCATGCACTACACACCCGCATCTGGAAGGAACAGTATGTCTTCTCGTCGTAATTCATCATCGCTCTCACAGAAGTCATCGTATTGCCTCCGTCGAAGTTCATCCGCACTGCCGTTGGACAAGGGTGTACAAGTAGAATTGTGGGAGACCGGTGTGGCGAGATGGGGCAGTGGAGACGTGGCTGCCGACCTGTACAGCTCATTACCTGTAGGCTGCAGCGTGGGAACCACCTGGTGCAACTGTAACGGTATCCCACTGACTCCGCTGGGTTCGTGCAGCAGTCCTGATTGCATTACGACACCGTAGCCATTATCCTCGGTAGAGAAATGTTGACCATTGAGTGTAACACTGACAGAAGCTGCTGCTGCAACAGCTGAGGCGGCGGTGGTATCGTTATTTAAGTCTGCTAGCTCGTCCCACCACGGAGGCTGCATGAGTCGGAGGTCGGCACGTTTCACTGTAATCTCCTCGCCGCTATGCCGATCGTCACTGTTCACGTTCACGTTCACCACAAAGCGAGTCGGGTTGTTGTAAATGTTATACACGACACCTTCTACAAACACGTTCGTATTCATGTGGTCGCCTAGACTGGCACACTTGCGCACACACACCCGACAGCCAAGCGTCAGTTGACCCATTGATGGGCTCGCGTCGCCGATAATATCGTACTTGCCTGTGGTCAATACGTTCGCAAATTTCACTTGTTTTCCCTCGCAACAGTCCAGCTCTACCCACACCTCGCCAGCGATACCTGCTTTCCGAATCACGCCCGGCAAGTACACATTATTCTGCTTGGCGAGCACCCGATGATCGCGCCACTCATTCAGGTCGATACTCGTGTCGGAACGGCCAGTACTGTTCGGTGGCAGAGTCTGTTTCCTAGACCCGTTACTCGATGTTATTATGTTTGAATTTATCACAGACAAACAGTTGCTCATGTCGGTGGGTATCACTTGTTGCTGTTGCGGCTGGTGTGATTCATCCACTCTACCAGCGGAGCCCGTGCTACTGTTCAACACTTCCATGTACTTGTGGTGGTGAGATAGCTGAGAGTTCATGGTACAGTCGATACCTTCGCGAAATGAGTAATCTACGGCAGCTGACTGCGGTGGCACTATTACAACACTCTGTTGTACGTTGTTCGAGACCTGTGTGTGTACTACACTCACAGGTATGGGGCTCTTATTACGTATATTTGTAATGGCATTCTGCTGTTGCTGTTGCTGCTGTTGTTGCTGCTGCTGCTGTTGTTGTTGTTGAAGACCCTCATGTATGTCACTTGTCTGTTTGTCCATCTCCTCCAGTTCGGACGGGTCGAACTTACGTTTCTTAGGCAACTTGCGAACGGACATGTTCGATGTGTCTTTGTTGGACATGATTATGTGTTTGTATAGGCAGTGTCGTGTGGACTACGTAGTGTAAATATCATGAAAGGTTTACGAGATATTGGTGTAGAGCAGAGAAATGACATTCAGTAATTCCAGTGCCATTGAGAGGATGTGTATGTACTATAACAATTTTTCAATATTGCTGCGAGCTTGGTGTTAGAGAGAGCACCTCTAGTGTTGCATGTGCCCGGTACAAAGAGCTGGTCGTGTTTCAGCTTCATACTGACTGCGAACTTGCCTACAACAAAAATGCACACGATTCATTTACATACGCACAGATATTTTAGGTTAACTTCTATCCTATACGTTAGAAACAATGTTTCCTAACACAGAAAACTACTTAATTACACAGAATATTCTCTATAACGATAATAAAAAATAACATACAAATTTTGTATCATCCCTATTTCCTATCCCCACCACATCATGTTTGACAGTAAATAAACACAATCATTGTCTTGGTGAGTCGTTTTTTAACAAAACTACACTGTATGGGGCCAGTATATGCTTGACTGTATTTACTACCGAGTACAATAATTGACAAAAATGTCAATTACCAAACAATACGATATGTGTATGATACACGCACAGCAAACACTCAGATTTAGCCATTCCCCCCGCTTGCCGCACTGTCACCCCTCCCACCCACGTAGGATAACCATCGTTCGTTCGACAGCACACGAATACGTAGATTTGAAACATATACGCTTGAATGAAGCACTGCTACTATTCCCCTCCCAAAAGACGTTCTCTGACAAGTCAGACAACAACTGACAACTGACTTACTAGCTTACACATTCGTTTGCTTGCTGCTGCCGCCCATCATTGCCAATCGCTGGCTGTGTTCACTCTTTGCGCGTGTTTCAACATTTTATTTACAAATATGCGAGGCATGTGTTTATCTTTGGTAAAATGATCGCCTTACACAATAACATAACATCTAATCCCTCCTATAATGATTAATTACCAGTTTCATATTATAGAACATAATATTTTTAAGTCATTTCATAAAAATGGAAAATGGAAAATTTTGCGCCATGCTAATAAACAATATGTACTAATCTATTTATTTTCAAATAGTTATTATTAAATTACGTCACTACTGACGTCATCATAGAGAATATTTTACTAACTTACACTGGTCAGTGTATATTTTATTAACCTACAATTATAATTTCATAAGGTATATTAAAACAAAAAGTTCAATTATTATAGTATACTAAATAAAGGTAAAAATGTCAATTATTTCATTATTTAACACTCCTGGTAACATTTTGAACTAAACCTTATACAATTACCGCGAAATACGTTCATGAAATCGGCCAGTTTAAAACAGATCTGTAAACAACTCATTTGTACAATCTCGAGTAAAACGTAACGTAATTACGTAAACGGGAGTGTAAAGTGTAACCATTTATAAACGAGTTACATCAAACTAGTAAGTGTAGTAAAGAGGGGAGGGGAGTATCTAATAATTATAATACGTATATGATAGGTTGTAGCAGAATTGGTTGTTATCTCAACAAATGAATCACAATGAGATATATTTCAATATCACAGATATACAAGTGAATATTAGTGTAACAGTTGTGGGAACTGCATAAATCTACAAATTGTTTATGAACCATCTATTTTCATTTAAAAAAAAGTTATATTGTATATAGACAGCCATGCCTGTAGCTAATCGACGTATATCCAAGTATGGATATATTTTATATTACAACAAATTAATATGTACTGTAATACACAAAATTTTAAACACTGGACCACAAATAAAACAATAATAAACCGATTATAAAAACAAATTCATATATAGTAATTAAACTACCAATACATTGATCTTCCTTTGTTCAGAGGAAATGTCAAATTCGTTACAAGTTTGGAATGTTACAGCATTGCCAACTTGGGTCTTTAGGTACCGGTGTTTTCTTAGTAGTTTACTTTCAGGGCTGTAATTAGAAAATACTAACTAGATATTTAGATTTCAGCGGTTTTTGCTCTTAAGACAAGATAGTTGCTACTCCACAAATAATTATTATAAATACCGAATGAGAAAGAATGTGAAGATACTGGGATAGAATTAACATCTCCACACAATATTATCTTTATTTTTAAAATATTGTTAATTTTGTTTATTAAATCAATTGTAATTTGATGTTCTTTATTACTAATATGACATAAATTGTCTTGATATAAACTGACTATTCCTCTCATATATAAATGTTTATTATAGTTTAATGATCAGCATATATGTTATATAACATTTAATGTACTTATGTATGTATACAATGTAATTGTACATATATAATTTGTCAATATAGACACTGATATATTTTTCTAGTAAAATAAAATAAATTACAACGAATAATATTGTATTTGACTAAAAATTACAAATGTACGTTTATTTACAAACCAATCGACTTACGGACTATAAGTATGTATGTGACATCTGCTCGGATTATTGTTTTATATTTTGTTGGTAAAAGTAAAGCCGACTCTAAAAACAAATTCATATATAGTAATAATTTTTTATATAGATATACGTCAAGTCCGTTAGTTACATTTTGATGCAATATGATTTTTATTCGACATATATTTTATGACAATTGTTTTTAATTGTTGTCAGATACAGACTCGCAGCATCTGTTTCTTTTTGTAAATATTGATTTGTGTGAAAGAATTATCCCATCTGTAGATGGCGGTAAGTGGTAGATGTATCTCTGTAAAATATTTGTTTGATATATAGAATGTGTTACGTATAAAATACCCTGTATTGCTCAATGTACTTATACTTTGCTAGGCAACAGTAATGTATTACGAATATACCAGACAATGTATTGGTACACATGTTAATTAAGGGTTGATCGTAGATGAAAGACAGAGAAGGGTATACAGGTAAGGGTTGGTTACAATTACAGGTGGTGCACGCATGCGCATTCATGCGTAGAATATGTGCTACTAACACAATTCCATGATTTAATGTATAATAGAAATTTGTGTAGTTTTGTTCGATGTTTTACTAGTTATTTGTTACATATATTTTTGCACGGAATTTACTACTATAATGGATAAGAGTACAAGTTTTGATAAGCAAACAGCAGTCAATAGTAGAACTAGCAGTATTAAAGAACTTTCTACATCTCACAGTAGTATCAAAAGTAATAAAAGCGTTGATAATCAAACACAAAATGAAGTAGTAACTAAATCGGTCAGTTTAAAGTCGGAGAAAGCTGTACAATTGCCGAAATCCACGGACAAAAAGCTTCTTCATCAAGACGGTACACCTAAAATACCACACAAGTTCATTGCCAACTGGAGACAGGCCTGTGATCGTACTAGAGACAGAACTAGAGAATTGCTGAAACGCTGGAAGACACTGCCAGAATTCGACGGAGTGGAAAATATTACCGACATGAGTAAACAGAAAGGTGAAGAGACACCGGGCGATAAAACAGGATGGAGTGTGCACGTATGGAGTAAGTGTACATGTATTATTACTACTCTGGTTCTCGTGTTACAATGTCTTGTTTCGTCTGTTACATCAGCTACCTGGGTGGATAGATTCAGTGTGGACAGTGCATCTGAAGAACAGGAGGAACACAATCAAATGATGATAACACTGACCACTGTACAGCGAGATAAGTTCTCACACTTTTTTACATACTTATTGGACCACGATCGTGATGATATTGTTGGCAATCAAGATTTCGAAGCCTTAAGTGAAGTCAGTACCACAAATACTGGATAGTGTCCTATAACAAGCAATAATGTATTTTTGTTCATGCTGATTCGGATAGAAACTACGCCATTTCGCCGACTGGTCGCCAAATTCTGCTGAATTTCATATTTTACGTGAAGTGCAGCGAGGATTTATTGATACGTTTTTAGATTATCCAGGCGATGATCACCATTTAGGTGAAAGATGATATAACATACATGTGCTAACAGGTAAACCGGAATAGTTATGTTTGTGTACAGGACTACAAATGAATAATGGACGATTTATTTCGTTGGAAATCTGGTTACATCGATGGTCCCGCCTTGTACATGGAGCGAAGAGATTATCAGACTTCCCATTGTGGTTACAATATTTCGTTAAAATATTGTTCCAAGTAATCAACCGAAGTGGTAATAATCTATCAGTTGTTACTAGATATGTATGAGATAGTATAATATGTACATACATACATGTAGTGATTAGGTGAATGTTCTGTAGTGTTAATATGTATTATTTTGTTTCAACTAGGATCTGGTATAATAAGCAGAGATG
Organism: Calosoma granatense; assembly: GCA_022063505.1. Taxonomy (NCBI): domain Eukaryota; kingdom Metazoa; phylum Arthropoda; class Insecta; order Coleoptera; family Carabidae; genus Calosoma; species Calosoma granatense. Next base: position 1,027,264 of record JAGJTL010000132.1, read on the forward strand.
AACTGAGTGCATTTTACTCCTCAGTCCTGGGCTTAGATACAGTGAAAGTAGGAGAAATTTTAGATCAAGCATATAAGGCTATGACATCAGTAATAGTTCCCTTCCATTTTATCAGTTCGTACACATTGTCTGACTTCATTCTATTTGTGTTCCAGAATGGCGATCATCAGTTGGGATATTATGCATATAAATTATGTTTTGCCAATTATTTGATGGCTCGATATCCGAATGGGCCGGGACAATTTGTGTTTGGAATTGAACAGGGCAATAGTCAAATTCTGTTTCCTGTAGATTATTCTGCATTGAATACTTCACCGAGTGACCTTGAACACTATACACCTGATAAACAAACAAACAGACATAGTGTCGTCGTATGAACATTATAGACTG
>JAGJTL010000132.1:1029125-1043761 GCA_022063505.1 Calosoma granatense
ATATTTAGTTATATGATTATTTACAATAACTTTAGTTATATACATATTTTGAAAATTGGGTACGTTGATTATTTAAAAGTACATACATACATACAGTCGGGTGAATTAAAAACTACATATTGATGCCATAGGTGGGGGCAGAATCTCTTGAACATAATGTTCGTTTCATTGCGAGTTTCAAAACTTACCTTGCAAGCTATTAGACTTAGAAACTCTGTATGAATAAATCATATTCGCTTGTGTGGACATACATACTCGTATATATATACACAATATTAGATAATAAATAGAAAATAGATATGAAACATCTTGCTGAGTAATTAACTACATAATATTTCTCTTCACTGTACTTACAGATAAGAACTTAATTTCTTAGTATGTTGTACATACGTAATTACAATTACTAAACAAGCCAAAATAGAAAATATATTTGTTAATATTCATATGAACACATAATATGTTATTTATTTCATTAAAATTATTTCTGCCTTATACAACTTAAAACAAATTTGGCTTATGTAACTTGATGTGATGTTCATTTAAAGCAATATGGTCTTACGTATTGTTATATAGTTATACATATATATATATATAACCGTTCAAATAATAAAATATTGTTGTTTTTCAGACGTAGGAATACACACTTATGGTAAAATATAAAATCATACAAATATTAAACATGAAAATGTCTAGATAAGGTACATGAAATAAACGCGAGCATATACATGTAAATATAATGAATCAAGTGTTCAAATATTTCTTATATGTATATATGAAAAAGCAGAGCTAGAATTCAAATATAACGTCATATAATATCAACACAGTTCCGGAAATGTATCACAAATTATTTCAAATCTTGATATTTTCCCTTCGTGGAGAATGAAAGTAAATATAATTGACACATATACGTATATATGTATAGAATAAGAAGATTGACGGAAGATAAACTGTGTTCAATTGTAAAAAAATCACATCGACAATATCTGTATAACAACGATGTAAACATTTGATTTGATTTGAGTTGATCGATGTGAGCGGAAGTTCTGAATCTGCCAGTGTATTTGGCGGCACAATAACTATGAAACATCACTATGCAGAAATTAGCTTAGTTAGAATTGTTTTGAGAGAAATCTATATGCTCAATGCTGTGTTCACACGGTCAAACACTGGCCGGTAAGCAAGCGTTCACCAGATCAAATACTTGTAACATTTATATCACGACCAGTAACTGTATTTATGAGTTATTTTTTTGGGATATTTTTCGATATGTTTTTTCGTAAGTTCCCTAGTAAAATAGACTACATTAGTGTAGATTAGATTATGGTAGTGTAAATATATATATATATAGTATGTATAACGCTGACGACTACATATCAGATATTATGGCATAAGTTATGTAAAGCATGATTCTGTTAAGTATTACGTATCAGGCAGCATGTATCTGAACAACACGATGATTTGACTCTGTGAACTCAGCACTCGAAACAATAGTTCAGTCATTAGCTTTCATTATTCTCTACCGGATCCAAAAACTCTACATGTGTAAATGGAAAATGCCCTACTTTACCATTCAGTTCGCCCTCCCATTGTCCATTTATATTCATTTTAGTCACTGTTATAATATCTCCTATTTCTAACTTCAGCGCTGTCTTGTCATATGCATTCGGGACTCGTACTTGTTTCACTCTCGCCATTGCTGGTAATTTTCTCTATAAAATATAATCATGCATAATCATTTCTAATGTCTGAACTAGTGCCAACAGTCGACATTCATGTTCACATACCTGCATTTGGTTTCGTTTCATAGCCGCTTCAGCTTGTTGTGCTGTTATCGATGATAATGTTCCACTGGACGCTGTCTTAGTACCATCACCGCTCACTTGCATACTATCATCGTACTTGTGTACATAAGGAACGGGAATTGATCCTTGTACGCCCTGTGCATTTCTAGCGGTCCACCACTGATCTTCGTCCTTCGAAACAACCGTTAATATTTCACCTTTCTTAAATGGAAGATCGTCCGGGTCCTGTATAATAATAAATATAAGAATTTAATAATATTCAGAATAATGATAATGAAAATATTACTTACCACACCCTCAAAATCGAACTTTGCTATCACTTTTTCTACCCGTTTCGGCGCAGGTCGAATCAACGGTGTGGTATCCAAATAATGTAATTTATAAAATGATAATAAATTAGGCAAATCATTGAACATTTGATCGCCGATACGATATCGAGTCTGATCAAATTTTTGTATTTTGTTAATTATATAATGGCTTACTTTGCTATCTTCCCTGCAACAACAAGTAATCGGTTATAAATACATTTGCACATGATTGTAATGTATGGATAATGACATGTGATATTTACCTTACACATAATACATAGTCCCCGTGACTTGTAGAACTATCTCTCACTAAAAATACACCACCTTCTCTTTCGTTCATTAACAAATCGGTGGCCTCCTGACGACTCATCGGTCCGAAATACCAGCTGCAAGAACAGATAACAGATTACATTGCCCTGAGTGAAGATGAATCATGCTTTATTAGAACCATACCTTGACCTATCATCCTGATCAAATGAACTAGCCATACTTATAACTTGGTTTGCTCATACACTTGCCAAGTAATACTTTATTCATTTAAACTGCCAGCAGCATCTAGCATGTCTGCATCATCACCACATTATAGGTTAAACTATTCACTTGTACATAATGTTGTGCTCAGTCAGCTAGATAAGCAAATACATAGCGTGTTCAACGGATTTTTAACTAATGCTCCTTCTGATATGCACTTACTTGCTGATTTTTAATAATATTGTTGAGGTAGGTATTATTGATCAAGTTAAACAAATTAACTCACAGCAAACACCATTACAGAGAGGATATTATTACAATAAAAAAATTAGATGTTTATTAAAGTATATAATTTGGATTGGCACTTAATGTTTTGTTTAAAAGACGAAAGGAAATTTTTATTCGTTAATCATCTTTTTACTTCTATCCATATACAAAACAATATGGCAGATTCGCACAGACTTTTTTCTAGTCCTCTTTATTTTTTACTGAACTCTTCCCAGACACGTATTACTTAAAATTAATAATTTTTACTTTAGATGTACGGGAAGATTTAAGATATATTGTTAATCCTTTAAGTATTATAAAAAAATATTTTGATTACTGGTTTTTCCTGGAAGAGCTCTCCCCACTTTGACCAAAGTTGAACACGAAATACAGATTAGTTAGGTTATAAGAAATAAATATCACTAGATTTTTTAACATAATTAATTTCGTATATATTGTTATCATGTGTGAAAATTATGTTCAAAATACACAAAGATTATGCCGTAATATACCCCAAATTAATTTTACTATTTCTCATTGTTAAGATATTTGAAGCAAACTTCGGTTCGCACCGGCGGAAACGTCATATTCAAATTACATAAAATGGCGACAGATATTTGCATTTCACCATGTTTCACGACATACAATTCCTCGAGATCCCAGTTCAAAGTTTTTGTGGATGTATTACATTTTTATATGAATTAATACAAAGATCTATTACAATTTTTGGTACCCAATAGGCTTGTGAATTAAAGACTGTCATATTTGAAATAATCTCAAAATTTATTAATTTTATATCTATGGGAATTCCGGCTATTAGTAAAAATAATATATGTATTCAAGGACACCACCTTTACAGTCATCATGAGACATCCGTTGGCTTGTACGTGTGTTTATTCCGAATGAGGAGTAGGGTGTATCATATGTATCCAAAATTTTGACAAATTAGTAATTTTTCTAATTACATGTGAAAACATAGATCAGTAGTTCTCAAACTATTTTTATAATAATGGAATCTCCTTTATGAAAGCTGTAGTAAAAGTTCATTTTATGGTCCGAAAACAAGATTTAAATTCGTTGCAATAGGAATTTTATTTATTAGGAAAAATTCTATTGTTATCAGTACTGTATGGTTTATAATTAGGCATAATATTAGATAACTATAGTTTAATCATTAAACCTCAGTAAACCTTGAATGTTGTTGATTCATAGAAAATGTGGTTTCACAGAATAGTTACTTTTTAGCTGTAACTGGTCAAATGCAAGAAAACTTCTGATTTAAAAGTAAATAAGAGTAACATTTGTATATTTATCCAAGTTAAGAGATATATGTTTTAATTGTTTATTTTACTTTAAAGTTAGACTTTGTTACAATATACCAGAAGCATGGATTGCGCAGTCATTGGTAATTTTCTTATGTGAATTAAAAAATTTTCTTGCTTTATATTTGTCTTTTCTTCTGCATAATTTAATTCTTCAGATAACTTTACGGGCTGTTACTAGATACCTCGGTGAATGGAAGCGAATGTTTGAGAACTATTGGTATGAATACCTATCGTTAAATAAAAATGGCGACGAAAGTACACATGATAATGATACATTATAAATACAAATACATGTAAAAATCTACGAAAAATAAACGAGTTTTGAATTTGTGTGTTTATATATATGAACGAAGACAATAAAGTGAAGAAATATTTACTGGATATTTGATAGTGCTTATTTCAGTGATTGTAAACCTTAATTTGTTAAATAAACTTTGCTGCCGAATTTCTTACTAAACGAAATAAAGATGAATGTCATAAAAAGAAATCTTCGTACACCTAAAAGTACGCCAATAAGCGACGATTATGAAATTTCGAATACTGTTCTGGGTCTCGGAATTAATGGTAAAGTAGTACAATGTTACTCTAAAGCCACAAAAGAAAAATATGCATTAAAGGTATGTTGAAAGTCGAGGTATGAACAGTATCTACATGATATTAATAAAACATATTTTTGACAGGTGTTACATGATTGTACAAAAGCCAGACGAGAAGTAGACTTGCACTGGAGAGCCAGTGGATGTAAACATATCGTTAATATTATCGATGTATATGAAAATACCTACAGTGGCAGTAAATGTTTGCTGGTAGTAATGGAATGGTAAGTAAATTATCTACTCCTGTGGATTCGAGTTAAGTTCAGTACTGATCTGTAATGTGTTATTTAGCATGGAAGGTGGAGAATTATTTCAAAGAATCCAGGACCGCGAGGAAGGTGCTTTTACTGAAAGAGGTTAGATCATTGACATTGATGTATGTGACGTCACTTATACATATAAATTGTTTAATTTATTACAGAAGCTGCACATATTATGCATGAGATATGTATAGCTGTTAAATTTCTTCATGACAATAATATTGCTCATCGTGATCTGAAGCCTGAAAATTTGTTGTATTCTAAACAAGATGTCCTTGGTGTTTTGAAATTAACCGATTTTGGTTTTGCCAAAGAGACATTTTCTAAGGAAACTTTACAGACACCTTGTTACACTCCGTATTATGTTGGTAAGTATTCATTGATTATTACTCTATTATTACTATGTATATAGAAATGTATATAATGTTTATTATTTTGTAGCTCCGGAAGTACTGGGCCCTGAGAAATATGACAAGAGCTGTGATATATGGTCGCTGGGTGTTATAATGTATATATTGTACGTATTTCTTCTATTTTATGTAACCTAATATGTATAATATAAACAATGTACGAGTTTATTGTCGTTTCAGGCTATGTGGTTTCCCACCGTTTTATAGCAATCATGGACTTGCTATTTCGCCAGGAATGAAAAAACGAATCAGAACCGGCCAGTACAATTTTCCGAATCCCGAATGGAAAAACGTGAGTACGGATGCAAAGGATTTGATTAAAGGAATGTTAAGTGTTGATCCAAGCGAACGTTTGACTATAGATCAGGTTATGAAAAATACTTGGATAGCGGTATGTTACAGTGTGATATACATAACTGTCGGATAAGTGTGACTGAATGTAAATGGATATATTTCAGCAATATATGGCCGTACCACAAACTCCATTGCACACTGGTCGTATGCTACGTGAAGCGGAAGATATCTGGCCGGAAGTACAAGAAGAAATGACAAGATCACTAGCCACAATGCGTGTAGATTACGATCAGGTAATGAATAACCGTTATACTGCAATATATACTGTGCAACTACATATGCACTAACGTTTCTACTTTCAGGTGCATATTAAAAATTTAGATAATTCGAATAATCCTCTCCTAAATAAAAGACGTAAACGTCGAAGTGATAAACTGGGGACTCAATGAAAACCAAGGAATTGGTCAATTTAAAAAAAACAAATATCGGATATCTGAATAATATATTGACTCTAAACATTACAGTAAATATTTTATTGTCTCACATTGTGTGTGCATTGAAATTCTAGACCACCATAAATAATTATTAGTAGGTTCTAGGTTATGTGATGCCTGTCATGCAATCACATAACCTATAACCGTACGTGTATATGTGTGTGTCTCTCAAATAACTATACGTATATGAACGGACCTAAATACACTAACAGACTATTGTGAGAGAATATTTTATTTTTTGTTCTATTTTTATGTTAAAACGCGATAAAAAAATCTGCTTATTCCTATATCTATAAACCAACAATCATTTTACTTAGGTAGAAACAGTTATATCTGTTTAACACAGTGTTGCCTCAACACTGTACACTACTACTTAGATTGCAACGCTGCATTTTAAATATGTCTTACAAGTATGTATATTTTAAGTACTAGATGTGTTGTTCGTTTCATTATTCAAATTACGATTTCAAATTGTTTGAAAAAGTATTATGTATTTCTACTTCAATAATACGTAATTTATACGTATATATAGTTCACACTATTATACTGGTGCTACAATTAATAAATGTTTTATCATTTGTAACTTTATTATATAAATAAAATAACGGTTGTAGCATAATATCCGTATATTTTGTAATTGATGTTTCAATAACGTTGAAATTCATTGTTGTTCAATGGAAAGTTCTACTTGAATAATGGTTGTACTGTAAAAGTATCGTAGTGTGGACATAGTGTTATAATTTGTCTAAGAATTGGTGCTGTCGTTCTCTTGTGTCGGTGTGCATAGTTACAGGAATAACAATACGGATTATTGCGGCTTCCACACGAAGGTTCAGTTATACTGTAACCGTGTATATCTGGCATATATAACTTGTACGTATTTCATGTGAAATGGAATGAATGTATTACAGAATATATTCCATACCATTCTCAGAATGTTGTATTTCATTGTAACTTGCATTCAGATATCAAATGACATTTAAATGAACTAGTAACTAGTTTTGACATCTCTTTCTGCTTCGTAAGTATTACCAAAAGTTCTATAAAAAAATAGAATAAAGTGCAATCTAAGAACGAAACTATTTTCTCTGCTCACAGAACTCTTTCTGAATATGCACTTTACAATATTGTACACTATATTTGTGCCACTGGAAATTATGTTTCGTGTATAATTCATGAAATATTATACACATGATCTAATAGTAAAATAATAAACATAAAGAAATGATTCTATATATATTGATTCTGTGCGTGGAATTCATTGTCAACAGGAATATATACTATAAATTTTTCTTCATTATCGTCCAGGATCTGTTAACGTTATGTGAAATATTGTATGTTTTGTGTAAAAAGGCACTATCACAAGAGTACAAATTGACTTGCAACATGGAGTATATTTATTAGTTGCTAGGTAATTTATACGTGCATAATAGGAACTAGTAACTGTTATGAACTAATGCGAATTATTTAGTATTAAATTTGTATATTATTTCATTAAAATTATTGCAGTGAAAAGTTATATTTGTTTGTAGTATGTATTAATTTCGGGCATGGGATATTCGTATGTTTACGAATGAAGTAACGAAAATAATGTATGTATGATTTTATAGCTGTAATAATCAGTGTTAATTGTAAAATTAGTTTCTTCGCAGTTAAATGTATTCGTGCAGTATTTTGTAAAACAATTATTCAATACAGATTCATGAATAATTTTAATATTTCTTACAGAACAAGATCTGTCAATCATTGTTACATGTTAAGTTAGATGTCATCAGGAAAATAATTAACACATGTGAGATTTCAAGACTAACCGACAATATATTATTACATACATACACACTGAATTAGTGTCATGTTATCTCATCCATACTATAATACATAATATAACAAATAATCAAGTATTGTGTTACTTACATAAACCTTATCCATAAACCATGTTAACATATGAATTGTATAAAATATTCATTTATTAAACAACATATAAATAGTTACATTTCATTACAAGTTAATTTGGCATATTCATTACTCAAAATTAGATTAACTGCAGGCCCAACTGCACTAAGCCAGGAAACAACAGAATTCTCACTAAATATGAAGAAAATAATAATTAACATATTTCCATGTTGAGTAGTGCATAATTTACCTTTTTTCCATCAAGGGTCGTAATAATTCTATAGTTTTACACGGATGTAAGATTAGAAAAGGCTGTTTTAAAACTGGATGGTCCTACGAATAAAATATTAATTAACATCTGAATAATTGCTTGCCCAGTATAGAATACATTACATTCTGTGTCAATACTGAGTACATATTTTCCTGTATGTAATTTTGTTTAAATAATTTCCAGGCTTCTGCTAAACCGAACAATTTTCCATCTACAAATAAACAAACATGTCACTATGAAAACTGATGAATAATATTTTTATTCAGTTGTTACCTGAATTCCATATATTCAGACATAAAACAGGTACACCATAACTAATATTATAAGCAACGTGATACTCATAAATTGTAAGAGTTTTATGGTTTTTCAAATTAATATCTTCAAAATAATCATTTGAATTCTCTTCTCCCGACACTGTCGACAAGGAAGACTGATCATTTTGTTTGATAACTTTTTGTCTTAAATACAGATGTCCTTCGTCCTTCAAAAAATTTGATTAAAAAATGTAAAATTTTTATTTCTAAATTAAAATACCGAATTTCCCAATAATTCCCATCCGTCATTTAACTCATCTGACATTTGCTTAATGGCGGTAATATCTTTGACAAACATACTGTACGGCATTCTATCGTCCATTGTAGCACCTTTGACAGGAGAAATAAGTAAATAAAATTATTTATTATATATATTTGTCCTAGTAGTAGACTACATGTTATCTTGTAACAGCAAGCACAAATATTAGTAGCTATGGGCTACATTCATTCCCGCGGTGAGCGGGTGAACTTGACTGATGTTTTCATACTGCTTTCTCATGTACACTGTGTTGTGTACATGTAGTGGTACTCGTCTGCCGCTGTAGACAACATAAACCTTGTGGCTGTGTTCTCAGGTTGCATATGTAATATATAAACTATGTGAGCACAGCATCATTACACGTACAAAATTGAAACTGCAATGTTTTTTTATAGTTATAGATAAGCGATAGTAGTTTTTGCTGAGTGAATAGTGTGTTAAGACTGGAAAAGCTCACAATAGATTATTTACTAATAATTTCCAAACAAACTAACCAAGCGCGTGCGCGTCGACACAAACAGTACAGTGGGCTAGTAAAATGGCTGAGATCGTGTTGCTTAGTGAAATGCCGCTCGCTAGAACATAATTTTCCATTGCAAAAGCTGTTTAAATGTTCACATTGACCAGTGAAGAATTGACAACAAACGTTCTGATCGTTTGTGTAAATGCTAAAGTGAATACAAGTGATGGACCGGTGGTGAACGTATAGTTAGTTGGTTCCAGTGTGCGGAGAGATGATTCTCGGCATAAACGAGTCTCTCGAACATTCATACCTGTGTATAAATATTGTCTACCTAGAGTGCCTGTGTGAATAGTGTTATCTGAAGGTGCGTGTGTCTCCGTATGCCTGGTTGCATGTGAGAACGCGCTGCGTGACCGCTGCTGTAATAATAAAAACTGCCCGTGCTAAATAATAAAATGTACGCGAAAGGAAAGGGCTCTACGGTGCCTTCAGATGCTCAAGCAAGAGAAAAGTAAGCTCTCATTTACCTTCACTGGCTCTCAAATCAATAGATGTTGTTTCCTTATGGTTCTATTTTCATGCTAAAGTCCAACATGGTACGGTTAATTCCCAGTATATTTACAACATAACAATAAATTCTCTCTCACTATTACTACTACACGTCTATTTCTCTCTACAACTGTACAAGAGTGTTCACGGCAACTTGAACCAGCCGAATGATGATAATTCATACTTTGCGTTTGTTTTGATCTGAAGGAGTCTAGTAATATCGAGTACCTATTTCATTACAGATTGGCACTGTATGTGTACGAGTATTTGCTCCACGTTGGAGCGCAAAAGGCAGCTCAGACTTTCTTGTCAGAGGTAAAACATTGCTGTACAGCTCTCTGGCACTCATATAATAACAAATCACTTTGCTCTTGTAGATAAGATGGGAGAAAAACATTACATTAGGAGAGCCACCAGGATTCTTACACTCTTGGTGGTGGTAAGTTCAGTTGTTTATTCTCTGATGCTTCTAATATTTATATGAGTGGAGAAACTGATAGTTGTGTGTCGGTTGCAGTGTATTTTGGGATTTGTATTGTGCGGCTCCTGAAAGACGCGATACATGCGAGCATTCATCAGAAGCTAAAGCATTTCATGATTATGTAAGTACACACCTATATTTCTATTCTGCATGATATTTTACCTGGGTTACCTGGGATATGTTTATATGTAAAAAAACATATCGGGATAGCGGTGTCGAATGCAGTGAGAATTGGATCAATACCAGTCGCGCGGGTAATATCAGAGTCAAATGGCAACGTCGCATTTGTACAGGTAATCGTGTACGGACAGCATTCGGGACAAAGTTCATTATGCGCACGTTATACGTCAAATATGGCGTTTTATTTACCTATACTGACATTACAACTTCTAATAATAAACAAACATATTTACACATTGTCCTAGTTTACCTGTAATTTCTGTCATCCAGTTTAAATGCAACACCGCATGCAGATATTCTGAATGCAATGTAGACCTTTGTTTATCAGGTCAAGAATTATTCGCCGCTAAATTTCCCGCCGAACTATCGATAGAGCCTCATTAGACTCTAATTATAACTTAAGCCTTGAAGTCTTATCTCATTAGTACACGTTATAAAACAAATAGGTTTAGTAATTGTCTACATAACATTATTATCCTTGTTCTACAATATATTTATTAAATATCAAAGTTAAAGAAATATATTTATGTTTATATGTTTGTAGGGATTTGTAAATTCTGGCTATGGTGTCAATGGAATTGCACATGTAAGTGTTATATTTATTGTAATTGTAATTGTAATTATGCTAAGGAGTAATTGATGAATTATGTATAGAATGCAGGACCGGCTCCTAGTCCATTGGGCCAGATGCCAACCAATGATGGTATGCCAGGCGGGCCAATGCCTCCTGGGTTCTTCCCTGTAAGTCATTATTATTAAATATATATATATACGTATGTTTATTTGCTAATATGATTATTGTAGAACTCAACTATGAGACCGTCACCGCCTACTCATCCGTCAAGTCAACCATCACCACATCCTCAGCCTCCGCCCCCGCATACACAGATGATGTCTAACCAGGTATTATACTCCTCAGTATTTCATTGAATGAATTATAACCTTATTCTGATCACTGTAGCCATTTATGGGACCAAGATATCCTGCTGGACCCAGACCAGGTGTTAGAATGCCACAAATAGGAAATGACTTTAATGGAGTAAGTGTAAATAGAATGATCTGTGATCACCTGACTCACTGACTGATGTGTATTATATAATTTCCAGCCCCCTGGACAGCCTATGATGCCGAATAATATGGACCCGACCAGACAAGGTATTGAATATTGTTCATTTCATTTATGATACTTGTTGAAGTACGCGTGAATTCAATAGTTGTTGGTTCTTCAAAATTATATTGAGAGAAACATTGTAACGAATTCTGTACTACAACTGCGGTTGGTGATATGTATGAGAGATATGTACTGTGTATGTATGCACGTACATATTTATACATACATACATACATACCGCTGTGGTTGTTTTCAATTGATTTGAAGTGAAAGAAGGTAGTAGATATTTCGAGTTTGTCATTAGAGTGCGAAGCCTGAGAGTTGACTGATGTAATACAGCTTTATTTTGTGTCTCCAGGTGAAGGCGGAGAATTTGTAGGTTGGCAAGGTAGGCATTCGCACTCATTATATCCACTTTTGCTTATAAACGTTTCATGTACTTGTGCCTCGAAACATCACACTAAATAACTACACGTCGGCAGCAACGCGCTAACCCTTGTATGTTGTGTGGCACACACACACACACACATGTTCTATTTATTTATACCTGCCTAGCTGCTTATACAGACAGATTCCCACTCGTCACACACATACACACACACACACAATGACGTAACCAGAATACAAGACAGAATATTTACAAATGATGACATCACTATCTTGCTATCTGTGACTTGACATTATTTGACGAGGGAAATCTGTCATATGCTTGCAAACATAGGTTATATGTTTGTATTTATTTACACAACGATATTTATTTGATAGCATGATAGCATAGTACTGTTTTGTCAATGGTTTTGTTTCATGTGACTAATTATTTTATCACAAAAACACATTTTAACATTCCGTCATTGTTGATTATACAATGGAATGTTGTGAAATGGACACTAATCATTTCAAATTTGTGGACAGTTTTTGTACATTGCACTAAATTGTATTTGTGTTGCAAATATTTGTATAGTAAATAACATATATATATACGCACATACATTCACATATATACATACAATATAGTTTGCATATTGTTGACTAACACTATATTATGTATACACTTATGCCTTCGACACTTTATATTCACTTCTACTTCCAAGTGAAGCGTATGTTCATATGTGCTTGCTGTAATGTGCCAGGACCTCCAGGAATGAACCCAATGAACCCTCGAATGAATCCTCCCCGCGGCCCGTCCATGGGACCAATGGGACCGAGCTCTTACGGTCCAGGTATCCGGGGGCCTCCACCAAACAGTAGTCTAGGACCTGGTGGTCCTGGTATGCCTCCCATGTCAATTACTGGACCCGGTGGTAGACCACAATGGCAGCCAAATACATCTACAGTAAGTTCATCATCACCTAACCTAACTTTTATCATCGATATTCATTCTGTACTTTTCTTTTAGCCAATGAATTACTCGTCTTCATCGCCAGGAAATTATGGGGTAAGTTCTCCTTTATATTCATTGTTGTTTCATTGTTTCTTAATATATAATATATGTATATTTATTGTTGTTTCATTGTTTCTTAATATACATATATATATGTGTGTTTATAGGGTCCGCCCGGTTCTACAGGACCGCCAGGCCCAGGTACTCCCATAATGCCGAGCCCACAAGGTATGATTACAGAAATATCCGTGACGTTATATCGATTGTAATTGATACATGTGTTTATAGATTCGTCGAATTCAGGCGGAGAGAATATGTATACATTGATGAAACCAGTGCCGGGTGGAAATATGCCTGGGGTGAGTGTGTTTATATCTATAATTACATATAGATTATAGACATCTATCTATCTATATATATATATTATATTATATGCAGGATTTCCCTATGAGTTCCGGACCAGAAGGTGGACCTATGGGACCCATGGGCCCTAACTCTATGGGACCGGTACTAAATGGTGACGGAATGGATGGTATGAAGAATTCGCCAGCTAACGGTGGTCCAGGTACGCCGCGAGAGGACAGTGGCAGCGGTATGGGTGATTACAGTCTGTCAGGATTCGGTGGACCGGGCGAGAATGTAAGTATTCACTCGGTGTGTGACGGTGGTGGATGAAGAGTTGGAATATACTGTTCACTACTATCTCTACTACTACTACTACTGTTATATGATTATTGCTAGCTAATGGGTGTTTACACATACATACATACATACATATATAGTGATAGATTTATATAAATGAGAGCTGTTTGTTTGTTTGTTTTGGTGTTCATGTGTCTGTCTGTGTATGGCTGATCTGGCTGTTGGCTTCTTTGGTGGGAACAATGACAACTCTGCTGGCTCGGGAGTGTGTTGTTGTGTGTGTTGTGCGCGCGGCGGAGCTGTTGCTTTTGTAGCAGGCCTTGTTAACTGGCGTGAGGGCCCATTCATTGTACATGATAATGTGTTTAGAGCAGGTGTACTGTAACCAGACTCGGAAGAGTAATTAAAGAGTCGCTTTCCTTACAGGACCAAACGGAATCGGCTGCTATTTTGAAAATTAAAGAAAGCATGCAAGAGGAAGCCAAGAGGTTTGAGAAAGACTCGGACCATCCTGACTATTTCATGCAATAATCATTATATAACTCTTCCCACATATTGCTACTCACTTACTTACATCTAGCGCCCTCGCAGGCCTTTGGTGCATTCTCACTCTGGTTCTGATTCTGTAAGTCTGGTAGAATGAATCCTCACATCTTTCCTCTTTTTAATATAATTTCTCTGTATCTCTATACGTACACTATATATATATATGTCTTGTCTTGTCTTGTCTCTTGTTTCTCTGTACAATACACACTACCTGTATTTTCCTAACATTTACTTTTCTTTATACATCTCTGTCTCTGTTGTTTACTTGTTCATTATAGTTAATTATACCTTCTGTCTGTCTCGCTCTCTCTCTCTCTCT